>CM060882.1:15750000-16042500 GCA_030762935.1 Hymenopus coronatus | reverse complement strand
ACATATATTTCCGGTGAAATCTCTGTATCGAATTTTTGGTGCAGTGCAATATCTTCTCTATACACTATTTACATAGTACATATAGAGAAAGTAATAAAAATGTCTTGTAATTCTATAAATAGAAGTATACATTTCATACAAAAGTCAGGATAAATGTGCAGAGCTTTGAAAAGGCAATGAACAAATCAATCAAACCCACTCAGACTTTATTACGGTGAATTACAAGATCTACTGTAACGAAAGAAAAGGCTCTCCTCCTGTCATTCAGAACATGTTTGAAACATCCACAAGTTTGTTCAGCGTCAAAAGCCTACCCTTTCGTATTTTCATTTTACAATCTGCGTTCATTGATGTATCTATCAGTTACTGGTACACACAGCTGCGGTCACCCAAGTGCCTAGCTTTGATGCTTCGTGGCGTAGGGGATCTCGGGTTCGAGCCCTGCCTCGGGCATGGGTATTTGTAAATGTTTATATATCTGTGTATTTGTATCTAAAAATAGGGAAAAAAATAGGAAAACAATAGAAACGTAGGATTAAATATAAACAAATCTAATGTGTTCCACTCACATTACTTTCTCTAGCTGTTCTTCAAACAAAATTCTTACAAAAGATTATTCTTCTTTCTACACAGTGCTAATCGAGATAAACATTAGCAGAATATTATTACTTAGTTCCTTATAAATGGAAGACACACACAAAGACCTTTTTCTAAAAATTATTTTGTTTGGATACAGGGGGACCCTAAACCGTGTATTTCCGGTGAAATCTCGGTATCGATGTTTGAGTGCAATATAATTCCTTCTCTATGTACTATATACATAGTTCACGTAGAGAAAGTAGAAAATAGATTTATAACAAAGTGATTTCACTATAACTATGATATATGTCAAAAATTACTTTCATGGCAACTGCCATAGATATTTTACGCTGCACGCTATTGTGGTTGTGTTATTCGCGCCAAGCTGGCATCTGTGCTACCTTTTTTTCCAGCCGTTGCTGAGAAGCTTATCTAGATGGCGCTACTATAGCAGCCAAGCTTGCAAGGAGTGCGCTAACAACAGGCTGCGTTTCGTTCAAATGTAATGATGAGTTCCAATTAAATATTTTAAAAACTACTGATGTTGTTTTTAAACTTATTCACATTCAGCTCAACTATTAAAGCGCCAATGCAATGGCCGGGATTAGGCAATTTCAACCAATCGCGGTCATCTGACTGGAGCGATATTGTCCAAACATTTTATCGCAGCTGATGTTCACTTCTTTGAAATCTTGTCGGACCTGACCTTTGTTTGTTTAATCATATATTAGGTATTAAAAGCTGAAATAAAATAACTTTCCGTATTTCTATTTTTGCAATCGATATTTGTACATTGGGTGTAGGTACGGTCGGCCATATCATAATTCAGGGGGCAGTGAAGAAAGAATACAAAATCTGATGTGTTACACTTACATGACTTTCTCTACCTGCTCTACAAAACTTCTACAAAAGATTGTTCTTCTTTGTACACAATGCTAATCAAGATAAATGTTAGCAGAATGTTATTACTTAGTTCCTTATAAGTAGAAGGGAATAAGGGAATGCATTATGCTTAAGTGATTGTCAAATGTTTTAAAAGCTATCGTTATGCGATTGTCATTGCAAATCACTTCTTTGCTTGGCCAGGAGTCGAACAAACAAGAACAGACACTTCCTGTGTGAGAAAAGTTTAAGTACTTCACAGTTGAAACCAATATCAAGGAATATCTCGAAAATGATTACCTCCACAACAAAAACGTAAAGGACAAAAATTGTGTATTTTGTCATGAGGTAAATTTTTTGTGTAGTACGTTTTTTTCTAACTCTTACAGGTTAGCAGTTAAGCAAAATTCAGCAAAATTCATCCAGAATAAAGAGGTCTTCAGAAGCTATTCCCAAAAAATTCGAGATAAACATTTTATTTCGGACATAAATAGCTGTAATATAAGGAATTTTAATCAAAATCATTAGAGCCATTTTTAAGAAAATCAAAATTTTTGAAATTTTTTCTATGTAAAGGGTAGTTTGTGGTGGGGGGATTTTTTTGAAAATCTTTGTGTCGCATCTTTGAAAGATACTAAACCTAAATACCAAGTTTGGTATTTAACGGTCTTTTTGTTTTGGGGTTATGCTGTCCACAGTTACACACACATACACACGGACCTTTTTTTAAAAATGCTTTTTTCGGACTCAAGGGGCCCCAAAACATATATTTCGGTTGAATCTCAGTATGGAATTTTTGGGTGCATTACAATACCTTCTCTATCCCCATGTATATTGCACATATGGGGCTAGAGAAAGTAAAAACCATTCGGTAAATAAACATGGTCGAATGCGTCATCTACCATTTGAGAACTAATGTAAGTATTACAATGATAACCTGATAAAATCTCCCTTCCTATATATTATAAGTTATTAATAGTCTATTTCACTGAATTGTCTTATCAAATACAACTCGTGTTTTCATCTCTTAGGACGTCGCTTCATGTTTTTGGTTTGACGATTATTTAAAAAAAAATCGTATGAATTATTTTAATTAGAGACGTTTTGTTATGAAAACGGGTAGGCGCATGAATATTAATAGGCATACCCAACTTTAAATGTCAAACAAAATGCTAGTAATACTTATTTCAAAATAAAGTTCAAATTTACATAAACGAATAATAAATTTTGAAAAACTAAGAGAATGAAGACCCATTATGATCGGCAGCCATTAGTCCAGTTTTCCAGAAGTGATCTGGTTGTTACTATTCAGGCCAAGGTACGCTGCCCCAAATTCAACAACGATGGCAAGCGCCTCTCTTTGGAGGAGAGGGTAAATGATGACATCTACCGCAACCAGAGGCCACTGTAAAGGAGAAACTGATAGTGCATTTGGATCGTCTTGCCCACGAAACGATTAGCCCTGAGGAGGGACCCTGACCACGCAAAGAAACGGATTTCAATCCCATAGCAACCACATTTTAAAACATTTGACTGTCGGTTTAGCCTAGTGTATACCCTTATTTCACTCCTACTTATAAGGAATAAGACTGTTTCTGCTAATTTTTCTCTCTGTTAGCAAGAAGTAGATAGAAGAACAAGCTTTTTAACAATAATTTGATACAGAGATGTAGAGAAAGTCATATGAATGAAACACATCAGATGTTTTTACTTTCTCCACACATACTATGTACATAGTGTATAGAGAAGGCATTGCACTACACCCAAAAATTCGATACCGAGATTTCACCGGAAATATATGTTTTAGGGTCCCCTGTATCCAAAAAAAGTATTTTCAGAAAAAAGGTCCGTGTGTGTCCGTGTGTGCGGGTGTCAGTGTGTCCATGGACACATAACTCAAAAACAAAAGTCGGTAAAATACCAAACTTGGTATTTTGATTAAAATATTGTATATATATATATATATATATATATATATATATATATATATATATATTGTCCTCTGAAGACTACTTTATTCTCGGTCAATTTTACGGAATTTTGCATAACTGCTAAACCGTAAGAGATGGACAAAAACTTACCACACAACAAATGTAGAGCACCTTAAAACACACAATTTATGTTATATACATTTTTTTCGTGGACTTCGTTGTTTTTGAGATATTCCTTGTTTTTTTTTTCAGCTATAAAAACTTATACTTTTCTCATACAGGACTTTGTGAACTCGTGTCCATACAACTTCAGTCGCAGAGCAACCAGCTTTTGACTATCACTTTAACCTATGGCACCCCCTTATTTCGTTTCTACTAACAAGGAAGCAAGTAATAAGACTATTTCTGCTAATTTTTGCTCCATTAGATGAAGTAAATAGAATAATTTGTTGCAGTGATATAGAGAAAGTCATGTGAATGGAACACATCAGATTTTTTTTTTCCTTCTACTTACAAGAAACTAAGTAATAAGACCGTTTCTGCTAATGTGTATCTCGAAGTAAATAGAAGAATAAGCTTATTAACAATACTTTGTTGCAGAGCTGTAGAGAAAGCCATGTGAATGGAACACATCAGATTTGTTGTTTCCAGGCGCTGGCGCTGGTGCGCACGTAGAGACAGATTAGGTCGTTTCAGGCTGAGACGTTGCTGAGAAGTAATCCAGATGGCACTACTGTAGCAGTCATGCTTGCAAGGAATTCTCTAACAACAGGCTGCGTTTCATGAAAATGTAATGATGAGTTTCAATTAAATATTTTAAAAACTATTGAAGTTGTTTTTAAACCTCTATTCACATTTTCCTACTGATAATTCAGCTCAACTATTAAAGCGCCAATGCAGTGGCCGAGATTAGGCAATTTCAACCAACCGCGGTCATCTGATTGGAGCGATATTGTCGAAACATCTTATCGCAGCTGATGTTCATTTCTTTTAAATCTCGTTGCACATGCCGTTCGTTTGTTTAATCTCCTGTCTTGGTTATTGGTAACAAGATGGCCATTCAGCAAGTCAATCTTCGCTTTTAATACCTCTCAGTTCTACAGTTGTACTTTCAATTAATACAGTTGCAATATTTATTTAAAGTTGTATCCAGTTCATAATGTATTTAGTTTAAAAAATCTGACGTGTTTCATTCACATGACTTCCTCTACATCTCTGCAACAAATTGCTGTTTAAAAGCTTATTCATCCATTTCTTTCATACTACTCGAGAAAAAATTAGTAGAAATTATCTTATTATTTCTTTCCTTGTAAGTAGAACAGAAATAAGGGAGCAACTTTGACTAAAGTGATAGTCAAGTCCTTTAAAAGCTAGTTCTATGTGACTGTAGTTCCTTTGTTTTTATGGCCAGGAGTTGACAAATTCCTGTATGAGAAAAGTTAAGAATTTAAAACTGAAACCAATAACAAGGCACATCTCAAAAACGGTCAACTCCACGAAGATATGTTTATAACAGAAGTTGTGTGCCTTAACGAACTCTGGAAGATTTGTATAGTAAGTTTTTGTCTATCTCTTACGGTTTATCAGTTATGCATAATTCTGCAAAATTCATCAAGAATACACAGGTCTTCAGAAGCTATTCCTAGAGAATTCAGAATATACATTTTTGTTTTTATGTGTATATCTTAATATACTATATTTTAATCAAAATCTTCAGAGGCATTTTTGAGAATATCAAAGGTTTCGAAAATGTTTCCATGTAAAGGGTAGTTGGTAGTGGGGAGATTTTCTTGAAAATCTTTGTGTCGTATCCTTGGAAGATACATAACTTAAATACCAAGTTTGGTATTTAATGGACTTTTCGTTTTTGAGCTATGGTACCCACAGACACACACACACAGGAATATTTTCCTAAAAATGCTTATTTCGATATTGAATTTTTAGGTGCAATATAATTTCTTTATATGTACACAGTATGTGTAGAGAAAGTAGAAAGGAGCGAAAATAATCATTACTTGTGTTTCTAATGTATGAAATGAGTGCAAGAACCTTATTATTAATTAACGTTTGTTTCCATTTCATGTATTAGTTATTAAAAGCTGAAATAAAATAATTGTTCCTTATTTCTATTTTGGTATCGACATTCGTACATTGTGTAGATACGGTCGGTCATATCATAATTCAGGAAGCAGTCAAGAAAGAAAAATAAAACTCGGTAAATAAACATGGTCGGATGCGTCATTTGAGAACTAATGTAAGTATTACAATCATAACCTGATTAAATCTCCCTTGCTATATATTATAAATTGTTAATAGTCTATTTTTATGAATTGTCTTATGAAATGCATTCGTGTTTTGATTTCTTAGGTCGTCGCTTCGCTCCGGTCGTGAATTATCAACAAGATGAAAACACTCGTTCTGTTTGTGATGTTTCGGAAATAAGCGCAAGCAACAGCCTGATATGAACACGCGTAAGCTTTTCGTTTGACGATTATTTAGAAAACACGGATTATTTTAATTACAGTTTTTTTGTGTTAAAATGGGTAGGCGCATGATTATCAACAGGCACTCCCAAATTTAAACTTTATTTCTCGCAAACAGTTTGTCAACAATTTTGCATACTCAGAATTCTCCACACGAAGCAGTTTGAAATGATGTGTGTCCAAATTGTTTTAGTATCTATAAAATGAAAATCAAACAAAATGCTCATATAATTTTTACTTTCTCTGAACGTAATATGTAAATAGTGGACCCAGAAGTAATAGTAATGCACCCAAAAGTTCGATACCGAGATTTCACCGTAAATGCATGTTCTGAGACTCCCTGATTAAAAAAGGAAGCACTTTTAGAAACATGCCCGTGAGCATGTGTGTGCGTGTATAATAGAAAGAGGGAGTCTCAAAAACGAATAGTCGGTTAAAGTTGAGAATCTTCCAAGGATGCGACGCGAGGATTTTCAACAAAATATTCACCCGCCCCAAAATACCTTTTACATGTATCGTTTTTCGAAATTTTTGATTTTCTCACAAATGCATATAACGATTTTGATTAAAATACTTTATGTTAAAGATATTTCTATGACAAATGAAATGCGTATCTTGTATTTTCAGGGAATATCCCCTGAGAACCTCTTCATTCTGGATGACTTTTATATAGCGACCGGATTTTTTGAATGATGAGACAATTGCTTTAGCTTGTGCATTTTATTATTTCTCTTCTACTGATAAGGAGCTAGTAAAAAGATTAATTCTGCTTATGTTTATTTTTGATCAGCATTATGTAGCTAAAAGATGAATGTTTGGAATAAAAGGTTTGCGGAACAGCTAGAGAAGATCATGTGAATGTAACACATCAGCTTCTTAAAATAAAGGTCAGCCTTTCATAAACAAATTATTAACTGTTGAAAAACTATGAGAATGAAGACCAATTATGATCGGCAGACTATCAGTCCAGGTTTCCAGCAAGATTATCTAGTTATGAATATGATGCCATATCCAGACCAAGGTAAGCTACCTCAAGCTTAACAACCATAGCAAGGGACGTATCTTGTGGTGAAGAGGATAAATGATGTCATCTACCTCATCTAGAGACTACCCCAAGCTTAACAACCATAGCAAGGGACGTATCTTGTGGTGAAGAGGATAAATGATGTCATCTACCTCATCTAGAGACTACCTCAAGCTTCAACAACCATGGCAAGGGACGTATCTTGTGGTGAAGAGGATAAATGATGTCATCTACCTCATCTAGAGACTACCTCAGGCTTCAACAACCATGGTAAGGGCGTACATTTGGTGAAGAGGATAAATGATGTCATCTACCTCATCTAGGGACTACCTCAAGCTTCAACAACCATAGCAAGGGCTGTATCTTGTGGTGAAGAGGATAAATGATACCATCTACCGCATCTAGAGACTACCTCAGGCTTCAACAACCATGGCAAGGGCGTACATTTGGTGAAGAGGATAAATGATGTCATCTACCTCATCTAGGGACTACCTCAAGCTTCAACAACCATGGCAAGGGCCGTATCTTGTGGTGAAGAGGATAAATAATAACATCTACCTCATCTAGAGACTACCTCAAGCTTCAAAAACCTTGGCAAGGGCCGTATCTTGTGGTGAACAGGATAAATGATACCATTTACCGCATATAGAGACTACCTCAGGCTTCAACAACCTTGGCAAGGGCCGTATCTTGTGGTGAAGAGGATAAATGATATCATCTACCTCATCTAGAGACTACCTCAAGCTTCAACAACCGTGGCAAGGGCCGTGCCTTTGGTAAAGAGGATAAATGATGTCATCTACCTCATCTAGAGACTACTTCAAGCTTCAACAACCATGGCAAGGGCCGTATCTTGTGGTGAAGAAGATAAATGATGTCATCTACCTCATCTAGAGACCTCCTCAGGCTTCAACAACCTTGGCAAGGGCCGTACCTTTGGTAAACAGAATAAATGATGTCATCTACCTCATCTAGAGACTACTTCAAGCTTCAACAACCATGGCAAGGGCCGTATCTTTTGGTGAAGAGGATAAATGATGGCATCTACCTCATCTAGGTATTACCTCAAGCTTCAACAACCATGACAAGGGCCGCATTTTGTGGAGAAGAAGATAAATGATGTCCTCTACCTCATCTAAGACTACCCCAAGCTTCAACAACCATGGCCTAGGGCCGTATCTTGTGGTGAAGAGGATAAATAATGTCATCTACCTCATCTAGAGATTACCTCAAGCTTCAGCAACCATGGCAACGGCCGTATATTGTGGTGAAGAGGATAAATGATGTCATCTACCTCATCCAGGGATTACCTCAGGCTTCATCAACCATGGCAAGGGCCCTATCTTGTGGTGAAGAGGATAAATCATGTCATCTATCTCATCTAGAGACTACCTCAAGCTTCAACAACCTTGGCATGGGCCTTATCTTGTGGTGCAGAGGATAAATGGTGTCATCTACCACATCAAGAGACTGGCTCAAGCTTCAACAACCTTGGCATGGGCCGTATCTTGTGGTGAAGAGGATAAATTATGTCATCTACCATATCTAGAGACTACCTCAAGCTTCAACAACCATGACAAGGGCCGTATCTTGTGGTGAAGAGGATAAATGATGTCATCTACCTCATCTAGATACTGCCTCAAGCTTCAACAACCTTGGCATGGTCCTTACCTTGAGGTGAAGAGGATAAATGATGTCATCTACCACATCGAGAGACCACCTCAAGCTTCAACAACCTTTGCCTGGGCCATACCTTGTGATAAAGAAAATAAATGATGTCATCTACCTCATCTAGAGACTGCCTCAAGCTTCTACAACCTTGGCATGGGCCGTATCGTGTGATGAAGAGGATAAATGATGCCCTCTACCTCATCTAGAGACTATCTCAAGCTTCAACAACCTTTGCCTGGGCCATACCTTGTGATAAAGAAAATAAATGATGTCATCTACCTCATCTAGAGACTGCCTCAAGCTTCAACAACCTTGGCATGGGTCGTATCTTGTGGTGAAGGGAATAAATGTCATCTACCTCATCTAGAGGCTGCCTCAAGCTTCAACAACCTTGGCATGGGCCATACCTTGTGATGAAGAGGATAAATGATGTCATCTACCTGATCTAGAGACTACCTCAAGCTTCAACAACCATGGCAAGGGCCATACTTTGTGATGAAGAGGATAAATGATGCCCTCTACCTCATCTAGAGACTACCTCAAGCTTCAACAATCTTGGCAACGGCTGTACCTTTGGTGATGAGGTTAAATGATGCCCTCTACCTCATCTAGAGGCTACCTCAAGCTTCAACAACCTTGGCAACGGCTTTACCTTTGGTGATGAGGATAAATGATGCCCTCTACCGCATCCAGACGTCACTTTAAAGGAAGAAACTGATAGTACTTTGGATCGTCTAGCCAACTATGATGACGCTGGTCGAGACACTAGCCCTGAGGAGGGAGCAGTGCGTGTGTTTGGGCGCTCTCACCTTGATTTGTAAACCAGTACAGCTGAAGACCTTGTGATACCTAAAAAGCATAGGAAGTGCGGCGCGACGGTAATCGGATGCTTTAGAATGAGAAACGTTTTTCACACAATTTCCAGGTAGTTCTGTGACGCCAATGTCAGGCTATAGAAGGAGGATGTAATATGTCGTGAATTGTACTGAGTCGTGAGCGTTAGCACGCAGTGATGTGCAAGATGTCGAGTGACTGACTTGCTGCAGTGAATCAAACACTTTATTTGTAACTAACTTTTGGATAAATAACAATATTTACATGACAAACAAAATTTATATCTTGAATTCTCTAAGAATAATCTCTGAATATCTCTTCATTCCGGATGACTTTTGCATAAATGAGTCGTAAGAAATAGACTAAGACTTACCACACAAAAAAAGTGCTACATTCACATGACTTTCTCTACATCTCTGTTACCAAATAGTGTTCTTCTATTTACTTCATGCAAATCAAGGAAAAAAAAAAATAGCAGAAATGGTGTTGTTACTTGTTTCCTTGTAAGTAGAAGGGAAATAAGGTAGTGCCATAGACTAAAGCGATAGTCAAATCTTTTAAAAGCTGGTCGCCATGTGATTCAAGTTCCTTTGTTTGTATTGGCCAGGAGTTGACAAATTCTCGTATGAGAAAATTATAAGTATTTTAAAGCTATCAGCAATAACAACGAATACCTCAAAAATGGTGATGTCAACGAAAAAAAATACACGTCACAAACTGTATATTTTAACGAGCTCTACATTTTTTATGAAGTAAGTTTTAGGAATCTCTTACGGTGTACTAGTTGTAAAAAATTCCGCAAAATTCATCCAGAATAAAATTGTCTTCAGAAGCCATTCGCAGAAAATTCAAGATATATATTTTATTGGTCATGTAAATATCTCTAATATATGATATTTTAATAAAAAATCGTTAAGAGCCATTTTTGAGAAAATCAACGTTTACGAAAAATTTTCCTTGTAACGGATAGTTGGGGTGGGGGAAATTTCTTGAAAATCTTCGTATCGCATCCTTGGAAGATACTGAAATTAAATTCCAACTTTTCGTTTTTGAGCTCTGCTGCCCACAAACACACACACACACAAACACACACACACAAACAGACACACACACACACACACAAACAACACACACACAAACAGACACACACACACAAACAGACACACACACACAAACAGACACACACACACAAACAGACACACACACACAAACAACACACACACACACACAAACAGACACACACACACAAACAGACACACACACACAAACAGACACACACACAGACACACACACAAACAGACACACAAACAACACACACACACAAACAGACACACACACAAACAACACACACACACACAAACAGACACACACACAAACAACACACACACACAAACAGACACACACACACAAACAGACACACACACAAACAGACACACACACACACAAACAGACACACACACACAAACAGACACACACACACAAACAGACACACACACACAAACAGACACACACACACAAACAACAGACACACACACACAAACAGACACACACACAAACAGACACACACACAAACAACACACACACACAAACAGACACACACACACAAACAGACACACACACAAACAACACACACACACAAACAGACACACACACACAAACAGACACACACACAAACAACACACACACACAAACAGACACACACACACAAACAGACACACACACACAAACAACACACACACACACACAAACAGACACACACACGTGGACATTTCTCTAAAAAAGTTTTTTTTTTTTTTATACAGGTGGTCTCCAAACTATTAATTCCGGTGAAATTTTGGTATCGAATTTTTGGGTGAAATAAAATACCCTCTCTATACCCTATGTACATAGTACGTGTAGAGAAAGTAAAAATGTAGATCTCATTAAAGCATGTAAATTGTCATAGATTTCCCTAACTATTATTTGTTACTGGTTTAATTTTTGAAATACATAAACGTTTTTATATGCGAATTTGTGAAATCTCGACGATTCAAAGAAACGGTTTTCAATCACATAGTAACCAGCTATTAAAATATTTGACTAGAGTATTCCTTTATTTCCTTCTACTTACAAGGAAGCAAGTAATACGACAATTTCTGGTAATGTTTATCTAGATTATCATGAAGTAGATAAAATAATAAGTTTTTTTAACAAAAATTCGATACTGAGATTTCACCGGAAATACGAGGGCCGTTTTTTCTTAAAACTTCCGATAGGTTATAAATAAAAGACAAGTTCATAGAAAACAATTGTTTTATTACTAAAAGCTTTGTGGTTACTTTTCAGCATAATCACAGGAAAGATTCAGACATATATCGTACCTGTGCACTAGCTTTGCAATACCCGCTTCAAAAAAAGTTGCCGTCAATGATTTCAAATAAGCATTGACGTTGTTTTGAAGATCTTCGTACTTAACGACGCTGGCGGAGAGCCATTCAAAACAAACGAAGAGGAATGCTGACTTCAGGAATTGTGTTGATCCATGACAACGCTCGTCCACACACTGCTGGCACAACCCATCGGCTCCTTGAACAATTTCAATGGGACATTTTCGATCATCCGCCGTACAGTCCTGACCTGCGACTTTCACCTTTTCCCTAAACTGAGGACAGCACTTTCAAACCAGCAAAGATCCTTAAAATAACGTCAATGTTCATTTGAAATCATTTTTGAAGCGGGTATTACAAGGCTAGTGCAGAGGTACCACAAATGTCTCAATCTTTTCGTTGATTATGGTGAAAAGTAACCATAAGTGAACAAAACTTTTAGTAATAAAATATATATTTCTATGAACCTGTCTTTTATTTATAGGCTATCGGAGGTTGAAAAAAAAACGGCCCTCGTACCTGTGTCCGAACCCCTGAATACCCCCAAATAAATAAAAAAATAAATAAAAACAAAATAATAAATAAATGAAACTTTTTAGAAAAATGTTCGTGTTTACGTGTGTTTGTATCTGTGGACAGCATAGCTCAAAAAGGAAAAGTCTGTTAAATAGGAAATTCGATATTTAAGTTCAGTATCTCCAAGGATGTGAGATAAAGATTTTCAAGAAAATCCACCCGTCCCAAATACCCTTTATATAGCAAAAAGTTCTAAACGTTTGACTGTCTCGAAAATAGCTCTAACGATTTTGAGTAAAATCTCTTATATTTACGATATCTGTATGACAAATAAACTGCATATCAAAGCTTTGCCAAGCTCATATGAAGTTCAGCTGACATTTACCATAAGAGTGTTATTTTTCTAGACACTGGCGTTGGTGCCCCACTAAGGACAAATGGGGCCGTAGAGGCATGAGACCCTGCTGAAAAGCTGATCCAGATGGCGTTACTGTGGCAGCCAAGCCTTCAAGGAATGTGCTGACCACAGGATGTGTTTCATTGAAATGTACCCTTGAGCTTCAATAAAATAATTAAAAAGATATTGAAATTATTTTTGAACCCCCGTTCAAATTTTAATTTAGCTCATCTATTAAAGCGCCAATGCAATGGCCGAGATTAGGTAATTTCAACCAAGCGATATTGTCGAAACATCTTATCTCAGCTGATGTTCATTTATTTGAAATCTTTTCGCATCTGACATTCCTATGTTTAATCTTTTGTCTTGGTTGTTGGTAACAGGGTTACAATCCAGTCTGCCAACTACTGTAGAATACTCATTTATTAGGAATTAGAAACATTTCAATATAATAAAGAAAAGAAAATTAATAAGCAAACGAATATAAAAGAATGGGGAGAAAGATTGCAGTAACTAAGTAACTTATTAAAAATATTAAAAGGAAATATATTAGAATAAGCAATAATGTTAAAACTTGTAAAGAATATTTATTCTGCACATGAAAAGAAATTATTGGAATATTAGTTGCAAGATTTGTTTGGTAACGTGGGTCAGAAAGTTATTAACAGAAAGTAAATACGAGGTACGTATCCAGAAACTAAGTTCCGTTTCAATTTATCTCCGCTGCAGCGCTGCGATCGCAGTTCCGCACATGCGCGGTAGACGCTCTGTATCAAGGAGAAGAAACGTGCACCATTTTGAGATCGCTGTCAGCCACATACGCTTTGTTGTGCTTGTTTACTATGTCGGTGTTGATTGAAAATCCCGCCGCTTGTGAAATCAGATCTGTGATTCGTTTTCTGAATGCTAGGAAAGTGAAACCAATTGAAATTTATCGGCAAAGTTGCGAAGTTTACGGACAAAATGCGATGAGTGATTCAATGGTGAGAAGATGGGTCCGACAGTTCAATGAAGGACGTAGTGAAGTGCACGATGAAGAACGAAGTGAGCGTCCATCTTTGGTTACAGAAGAACTGGTTCACGCGATTGATGACAAGATCCAGGAAAACCGCAATTAGTGCTCTCGCTATGGAATTTCCCTAAAGCTCACGATCACTAATTCATGAAATTGTTACCGAAAAACTGAAATTTCGTAAACTTTGCTCACGTTGGGTACCAAAGACACAGGCGGAAAACTTCTATGAAGAAGGTATACAAAAACTTGTGCCACGCTATGACAAATGCCTGCAAAATTTCGGCAGTTATGTGGAAAAGTAGTTTAAGAGTTGTAGAATTTTGTGCAATAAATAATTATTCTGTATCTGTACACAATTTAATTTTATTAACAAACGGAACTTACTTTCTGGACGTACCTCGTACAATAGAATTGTGGACATTTTGTGTTCAGAACTAATTACCAAGGGTACTTTAGACTTGATGGGAGCAAACTGTAATCTAATGCTTCAGCTGTGGTGCCAAACTTATTTTGTGAGCTTTTTATTTAAGACATATTTAACTTCGGATTCATTCGTGTAAGATCATAGAAAATAGGAGGAGCCATAAGATATTTGTCTAGGCCCGAAGGGAGGTTACGGTCACGAATGGAGATTGAGACAAGTTACTTAAGAAGTATCAGACATGTTGCATATTGTAAAATAATTTTAACTTCAGTGCTGCGATACAAAGTATGCGTCTCTTTACATCAGGAAAGTGAGTGGTGAACAAACAGTTCTTTCTCCGAGTTCACATGGGAATTAGAGCAGGGAATAGTTGGAAAATAGGGTAAATCTGGGTAAATCTACAAAAGGTTATTGTAAGAAACTTATTCAGTGTGGGGTACAACATTAGTAAATGAGTAAACGGAAGTCAGAGAGGACCAATAGTTTAATGTGTGAAAATGGATAAACTGGGGTAATCCAAACAAAATACAGTGATATATTCTTCACACATACCCTGAGAAAATCCCTAAAAGAGATTCTGCTCTTAAGCGCTCCTTATCCTTCAAAAAGATGGCATACCAACCATAACATTCCCTTTTAATAACTCTCAGTTCCACAATTATACTTTCAATGAATTCAGTTATAGTGTTTATTTAAAGTTCTATTCAGACTGCCTCCGTGGTCGAGTGGTCAGCGAGCTGACTTCTCACCCGGAGGTCCC
Organism: Hymenopus coronatus; assembly: GCA_030762935.1. Classification (NCBI taxonomy): domain Eukaryota; kingdom Metazoa; phylum Arthropoda; class Insecta; order Mantodea; family Hymenopodidae; genus Hymenopus; species Hymenopus coronatus. The sequence continues at coordinate 16,027,618 of CM060882.1, read as the reverse complement.
GGGTTCGATTCCCGGCTGGGGCGGGGAATTTTTCTTTAACCAGATTTATTCCCTATCCCCCACAGAGTCTGGAAGTATGAATGTGAGAGTGAATGTGCGTGTGTGTTAGCAATATAATAATGATTAATCTAATGCTCTAACCTACAGTAATACGAGTTGTTTCACAAGTCAAAGCCCCCGATGTTAAAGGGGGCTATACAAATAAGACAAACAAAAAAAAAAGTTCTATTCAATTTTATAACGTATTTAGTATAAAAAACAGTGAAAATAACCATTATTTATATTTCTTATGTATGAGATGAGTGTAATAACTTCAAAATAAAATAATGTTTTTTTTTTTCCATTTTGCGTGTTACTTATTAAAAGCTGAAATAAAATAAGTGTTCCTTATTTCTATTGTTGCTATGGATATTCCTACATTGGGTGTAGACAGGTAGGGCATATCATAATTCAGAAGGCAGTGAAGAAAGAAAAAAAAACCCATTCGGTAAATAAACATGGTAGAATGCGTCATCTACCATTTGAGAACTAATGTAAGTATTACAATCATAACGTGATAAAATTTCCCTTCCTATATATTATAAATTATTAATAGTCTATTTCACTGAATTGTCTTATTAAATACAACTCGTGTTTTCATCTCTTAGGACGTCGCTTCGCTCCGGTCGTGAATTATAACAAGATGAAAACACACGGGGTATTACTTGTGACAAAATAGGACCTCTTCCTCCTATCCCGCTTTGTTTCTGATGTTTTGGAAATGAGCGCAAGAAAGAGACGGATATGAACCCGTGAACAGATGTAAGTATCTGTATGACCATTATTTAACAAACAAACTCAGATTATTATTTTTATTAGAGTCGTTTTGAGTTAAACACTGTTACTGTGCTTTACCGACAAGTCATCAACGCAATGTGTCAGCAGCTTACCTTCAAATGTATAGCAATTGTTGCACCTGCGTGGTCCGCTTCTTTTCATAGTCCCACTGAAGTTAACGCGTGAAGAGCGGCGGACTACCTCAAAGTGACACCTGGGCGCAATGGACACGTGTCAGAATGTTATCTTTTTAAGGAAATGTATGCTGACGTCATAGAAAGCTATAAAAGGAAGAGCTGCAAGCCGGGTGATCAATTTCGATTGGTGATTCAGAACGCGCAATTAATTGAGAGACCAGCCAACTCCGCGGGTCGAAGCGACGACGTGACAATCATACGAGGGATGATCAGAAAGTAAGGTTAGAACGTCTGCACTGAAACGAGTATATTTCATGTCGCACAACCAATACAGCCATCTGATAGTACATACATAGTGTCCATATCGGTTGATGCACTTGTCGCTTGGTGGAACAAGTCTGAATATATATTTGGAGTTTAACGTCCTTTAACCTGGTTGGTCATATCGGACGATGAATGAAATTGGTGAAATGATGCTCAAACGATCTCGGGATCCATGGAGCTTAAAGTTACTCAAAATTCGACTCTCAGGATAAGGGAAAACCCCGAAAAAAACCTTATCCGGGTAACTCACCCTAAGCGAGATTCGAACTCACGACCTTCTGAATGTGAGGAAGACACGCTACCACCACACTACCCAGGTGGGCAGATGAGGTTTGTATTGCATCCAAAAATTCGATACCAATATTTCACCGGAACTACATCTTTTAGGACCCCCTGATTCCCAAAAAAAAACTTCCATGTGTGTGTGTGCAGCATAGCTCAAAAACGAAAAATCTCTTAAATATCAAATTTGCGACACAACGATTTTGATTGAAATCCCTTATATTTAAAATATTTACATGACAAATAAAATATATATCTTGAATTTTCTGGGACTAGCCTCTGAAGACCTATTTATTTTGGCCGAATTTTTCTGAATTCTGCATAATTGCTAAACCATAAAAGAGAGAGAGACAAAAAATTATCATACAAAAATGTAGATCTCGTTAAAATACATCATCTATGTAATATACATTTTTTGTGGAGTTGACCGTATTCCTTATTATTAGTTTCAGTTTTAAAATACTTACATTTTCCTCATACGGTAACTTGTGAACTTCTGGCCTCGCAGAGAAACGAATTTTAATCCCATAGCAACCATATTTTAAAACATGTGACTGTCGATTTAGCCTAGTGTATTCCTTTATTTCCCTTCTACTTAAAAAGGAACTATTTACTAGTGTCTACCTTGATTGTCATGAAGTGGATAGAAAAATAAGCTTATTAACAATGATTGTTACAGAGTTGTAGAGAAAGTTATATGAGTGTAACTCACCAGAATGTTTATTTACGAATCTAAGGCAGTGAAATCAAATCCGAAAGCTATAAGCACAAAGGTAAAGAGATAACGTTTACATTTGATACCGACATTTTCTGCGTCATTCAGTTGAAATGCGAAATGTCTATATAGCGATAGTCATTTCTTTTGTTTGCTCCGTTCGAAATAAAAGACCTTCTGCTGTCCATGAACGCATATCAAAGGAGTAAAAATAGTTGATTCACTAACAATGCCCTCAGCTGGGTACTTACTATTCCTGGGCGCTGATATTAGATCTGGCCCATGGCCTACTTGAGTCGTTCTGATCGAGGTAGGCCACGTTTCAGAGGGCTTTGTCCACGCTAAGCGTGAATTGCACATGGAAAATTCTTTTCTTTCCACTTCTTCGAGCACTTTTGTATAATCGACACAGTACCTAGAAATGGTATTGTACCTATACAGTTAAAAAAGTTCGATATAGTGATTTCATTGATAATATATGTTTTGACACCCCTAATCCAAAACGAAAAAGAAAAAAGAAAGCATTTTGGAAAAAACGTCCGTGGTTGTGTTTGTGTGTGTGTGTGTGTGTGTGTGTGTGTGTCTCTGTAAACAGCATAGCTGAAAATTTCCCTGCACCCCAATTATTTTACTTGGAACATTTTTAGATTTTTTTTAATTTCTCAAATATGGTTCCACGAAAAAAATGTATAGATATAAATTGTGATCTCTAAATTTTGCACTAAGTAATTTTTTGTGCATCTCTTACGGTTAACCAATTATGCAAAATTCAGCAAAATAAGGATGTTTTCAAAGGCTATTTCCAGAAAATTCTAGACGTACTTTTTATTTGTCATATAAATATATGGTATTTCAATCAAAATCTTTAGAGCATTTTTGAGAAAGAGAACATTTTCGAAAAATGTTTCATATAAAAGGTTGTTGGGGGGCATTTTCTTGAAAATCTTCGTGTCGTATCCTTGGAAGATCATGAACTCATATACCAAGTTTAGTATTTAACTGACTTTTGTTTTTGGGCTTTGCTGCCCACAGACACACTCAGTCAAAGAGACAGGCACAAGCACACGAACTCTTTTTTTTTTTTAAATGCTTTCTCTTGAATCATGGGGTCCCAAAACATGTATTTTCGGTGAAATCTCAGTATCAAATTTTTGGGTGCAGTATAATACCGTCTCTATACACTATATGTATAGTATGTGTAGAGAAAGTAAAAATTAGCAGAAATGGTCTTACTACTTGCTTCCATGTAAGTAGAAGGGAAATAAGGGAGTGCTATAGGTTAAAGCGATGGTCAAAAGCTGGTTGCTATGTGATTGAAGTTCCTTTGTATGGACAGGAGTTGACAAATTCCTGTATGAGAAAGTATAAGTATTTTAAAGCTGAAAACAATAGCAAGGAATATCTCAAAAACGATACACTCCACGAAAAAAATGCATAGAACATGAATTGTGTGTTTTATCGAGCTCTACATTTTGTATTATGTAGGATTTTGTATATCTCTTACGGTTTACCACTTATGCAAAATTCATACAGAATAAAAAATATCTTAGAGACTATTCCCAGAAAATTCAAGATAAAAATTTTATTTTTCCATGTAAATATCTTTATTATACGATAATTTAATCAAATTCATAGTCATTTTTCAGAAAATTAAAATTTTCGAAAATTCTTCCATATAAAGGGTAAGGGGATTTCCTTGGAAGATACTAAACTTAAATATCAAGCTTAGCATTTAATGGATTTTTCATTTTTGAGCTAAGATGCCCATAGTCACACACACAAGGACTTTTTTCTAAAACTGCTTTTTTTTGGACTCAAGCTGTCTCAAGGTATGTATTTTCGGTGAAATCTCGGTATTCAATTGTTGGGTGCAATACAATAGTTCTCCATACACTATGTACGTAGCTTGTGTAGAGAAAGTAAAATTGTCCATGTGTGTTTCGGTATCAACTCGATGTTTATATTCAGTATCTTCCAAGGGCGTGACGAAGAATTTCAAAATAATTCTCCCACTACCAGCTACCCTTTACATGGAACATCTTTCGAAAATTCTGATTTTCACAAAAATCGATTCAACGAAATTGATTAAAATGTCATTTGTTTAAGATATTTGAATAACAAATGAACTACTTATCTTGAATTTTATGTTAATAGACCCTGAAGGTCTATTCATCCTGGGTGTATTTTGTATAACTTGTAAACCGTAAAAGATAGACAAGAGCTTACTATATAAAAACTGAAAGTCTCATTAAAACACATAATATATAATAAACATAGATTTAACCGTTTTCGAGATGTTCCTTATTAGTGATTTCAATTTTGAACTACTTTATTTAAACTTTTCTCAAGCGTGAAGTCAACTTTCTTTTCATCTCTTTTGTTTTACTCCTGGAAATGCAAAAGAGAATCGAAATACAATTGTAGCAAGTAGCGATAGATTGAAAATATTTTGTTGTATCTTTAGCCAAGTGTACCCCCTTTATTTCCCTTCTACTTACAAGGAACTAAGTAATAGGACAATTTCTGCTAATATTTATCTCGATTAGCATCATAGAGAAAAAAGAATAATTTTTGTAAGGGAAGTTCGTTTGTTGAACAGCTAGAGAAGGTCATGTGAATGAAACACATCAGAATGTTTTTATTTAACCTCCTTAGGTTGTAAAACTTTAGCTTTTTAATCATTTTCTATTCCTATTTTCCTTAATTAGTACATTTTACAAAGGTAGACAAAGTATTTCATTCCACCCAAAAATTAGATACCGAGATTTCACCTCAGATATAAGTTATATGTAACCCTGTTGCAAAAATAAAGAAAGAAAGAAAAAACACATCTCAAGAAAAAGATTCTTGTGTATGTGTGTTGTATCGCTCCACGCGCGCGCGTTTGTCTTCGTTAGTGAACAACATAAGAAAACAAAAACAAAACAAAAACAGAAATTTTCATAATTACATTGACGGTTGCTAAACTACTCAGATTTGATGCTTCGTGGCGCAGGGGATCGTGGATTCGAGTCCCGCCTTGGGCATGGGTGTTTGTGTGTATGTAAATGTGTATATGTCTGTGTATTTGTAAGTAAGTGTAAGTGTATTTGTACTACTAGTAAATCGCAACAGATAGACAAGAATTTCTACACAAAAAATGTACACCTTATCATTAAAAAATGCAATTTATATCATTTTTTTTTTTTCCTTTCTTAATTTTAACCGTTTCCGAGATATCCCTTGTTTTGGTTTGAATTTTAAAAATGCTATACTATTCTCAAACAAGAATTTGCTATCAATTTCCCTTTTGTTTTACTTCTGGCCCTGCAAAAAACACCAAATTAAAAAGTCAATCGCATAGCGACAGCTTTTAAAAGATTTGACTAACAGGTTTGCCTAGCGTATTCCCTTATTTCCCTTTTACTTATACAGAAGCAAGTATTAGGACCTTTTCTGCTAATGCTTATCTTGATAAGCATGAAATAGAGAGACGAATAAGCTTTTGTGAGAAGTTTGTAGACACCTAGAGTGTAACATATGATTTTTATAAAATCTAAAATCTCTGTATCGACCCTATTTTTGGGTTGAATATTATACCTTCTCTGTACACTATGTACGCAGTATGTACCTACGTGTAGAGAAAGTAAAAAAAAATTTAGAAAGAGAACTTATGTTCTGTGAGAGTCTTTTGTATCTATTCTATCACAAACTATACTAAAAAAAGCTGATGTGTTCCATTCACATGACTTTCTCTACATTTCTGCAACAAATTATTGTTAAAACGCTTATGCTTCTATTTACTTCATACTAATCCAGAAAACAGCGGAAATAGTCTTGTTACTTGCTCCCTTGTAAGTAGAAGGGAAATAAGGGTGTACCGTAGGTTAAAGTAATAGTCAAAAGCTGGCTGCTATGTGACTGAAGTTCCTTTGTTTGAATGGACAGGATTTGACAACTTCCTGTATGAGAAAAGTGTAAGTTTTTTAAAGCTGAAACCAAAAACAAGGAATATCTAAAAACGATCAACTCCATGAAAAAATGCATAAAACATAAATTTTGTGTCTTAAAGTGCTCTGCATTTTTTGTGTGGTACGTTTTTCTCTATCTCTTACGGTTTAGCAGTTATGCAAAATTCATCCAGAATAAAGTAGTCTTCAGAGGCTATTCCCAGAAAATTCCAGATATACATTTTATTTGTCAGGTAAGCATCTTTAATATATATTTTAATAAAAATTGTTAGAGCCATTTTTGAGAAAAACAAAAATGTTTTAAAAAGTTCTATGTAAAAGGTAGTTTGAGGTGGAGGAATACTTCTCAAAATCTTCGTGTCGCATCCTTGGAAGATAACAAACCTAAATACCAAGTTTGGTATTTAACGGTCTTTTCGTTTTTGAGCTATGCTGCCCATAAACATACATACACACAGACAGAGACACACACACACACACACACACACACGGATATTTTTCTAAAACTGCTTCTTTTAGATTCAGGCGCGGCCTAAATAAGCATTTGTAGTTATAGTTTGTGATAGAATAGGTACAAAATGTAAAATAAATGTATTAAATAATCAATATAATGGCCATAATGGCTAAAGATTCGGAATGGTTTGAAGCTTATATTTTATTTTTAAATAAATCCAAGACCATGTCTGTTTTATTGCTTTGAAAAGGACATAAGATGACTTAGCACTGCAGTATCAGACAAGTCATAAATTCTTAGGTGTATATGTTGATATTCAATATATAAAGAATGGACTGCCTGGTATTATTTTAGTTTCTCAACACGTACTATGTACATAGGGTATAGAGTATAGAGAAGGAATTGCAATGCAGCCAAAAATTCAATACCGAGATTCACCGGAAATACATGTTTTGGGTCCCCCTGAATCCCAAAAAAAGCATATTTGGAAAAAGGTCTGTGTGTATGCATGTGTGTGTGTGTGGGGGGGGGGGGACAGCATAACTCAAAAACGAAAAGTCCGTAAAATACCAAACTTGGTATTTAGGTTTGGTATCTCCCAAGGATGCGACACAAATATTTTCAAGAAAACCCCCCACCCCCCAACTACTCTTTACATGGAAAAATGTTCACAAATGTTGATTTTCTCAAAAATGGCTCTAACGGTTTTTATTAAAGTATCGTATATTAATGATATTTACCTAACAAATAAAATGTATATCTTGAATTTTCTGGTAATAGCCTCTGAAGACTACCTTATTCTGGATGAATTTTACGGAATTTTACATAACTGGCAAACCGTAAGAGATAGACAAACACTTACTTAACAGAAAATGTAGAGCACGTTAAAACAGACAATTTATGTTATGTTATATACACTTTTTATCTTTTTGGTTCACCTTTAAAAACGTATGCTTTTCTCATACAGGAATTTGTCAACTCCTGTCCATACAAACAAGGAACTTCAGTCACATAGCAACCAGCTTTTGTCTTTCACTTTAACCTATGGTACTCCCTTATTTCGGTTCTATTTACAAGGAAACAAGTAATAAGACTATTTCTGCTATTTTTTCTCGATTAGCATGAATTAAATAGAAGCATAAACTTTTTAACAATAATTTGTTGCACAGGTGTAGAGAAAGTCATTTAAATGGAACACATCAGTTTTTGTAATTCGTAATTTGAGAGACTGTATCTCAATTGAATATGAGAGAAGTATGTATTTTGCATTTTTTTTTAATCTGTAATAAGATATGACCTAGTTCTTTGGGGTGCTTCTAACAAAGTAAACGAATTTGTTGTTCTTCAAAAGAAAATTATTATAATAATTAAAAGAGTTCCTATCTAACATCATGTTGACCTCTATTTATTGAACTAGGCGTTTTAATCATTTACAATATTTATATTTTAGATGATTCAGTATTTATACATGCCATTAGTAAGATACATGTTTTGATGATGGATATTCATAGTTATAATACCAGATTCAGCGCCACTGTAAAAATTCCTTATTGTAGATTAATAACATCTTAGAACAGTCATATGTACTAAGGTATTAGGTTGTATAATAACTTGCCTCATAATGTTAAATGCTTAAATATGAGGAATTTTAAGTCCAGAGTATATACCTGGTTTATTCTATACATGAATATTATAATTATAATTCAGCTCCACTATTAAAGTGCCAATGTAATGCCCGAGATTAGGTAATTTCAATTAATTCATCTGAAAAATCTTATCTTCATTTCATTGAAATCTTGTCGCACCCGATGTTCGTTTATTTAATCTCTGCTTCGGTTATTGGTAAAAAGGTTACAAATCAGGCAACCAACCCTTACTTTTAATAGTTATCAATTCCACTATTGTACTTTCAATTAATTCAGTTACAATGTTTATTTGAAGCTTTATCCAGTTCCAAATGTAATTAGTTTAAAAAAGGAATTAAAATAATCATTATTTGTATTTTTTATGTATGAGATGAGTGCAATAACCTCAAATAAAATAACGTTTGTTTCCATTTCATGTATTAGTTATTAAAAGCTGAAATAGAATAGTTGTTCCCAATTTCTGTTATTGCTATCGATATTAGTACATTGGATGCAGACACGATCGGCCATATCATAATTCAGAAGGCGGTGAAGAAAGAAAGTAAAAACAAACCCATTCGGTAGATAAACATGGTCGAATGCGTCATCTACCATTTGAGAACTAATGTAAGTATTACAATCATAACCTGATAAAATCTCCCTTCCTATATATTATAAATTATTAAAAGTCTATTTCGCTGAATTGTCTTATCAAACACAACTCGTGTTTTCATCTCTTAGGACGTCGCTTCGTTCCGGTCGTGAATTATCGACAAGATGAAAACACTTATGGTATTACTCATGAGAGTTTTTGTGATCCTAGTTTGTAATTTATTGTGACTATTTCGTTCATGACTCATGATTGTCGGAAGTGGCCAATCTAATACATTATTAGCGTGTGAAGTTCCAACCAATCGGAACTCATTATCACTGCATTTTGATCTTTTTTTTTTTTATCACACCCAATTTTTGTAAATTTATCGCACTCACGTGCATTTGTTTTCTCTCTGAACTAATATTCATCTAATAATAATAGCATCAGTGTGCAGTGATATTCTGTACGTAATGACGGAAGTTCCAAAACGTTTTGGGGAAAGGTGTATCGCTGAAATAGACATATTAATGGGAAACTCAAAGCCATAGGGTACTAAAAACAACAGAGAGAGTGTGGAATGAGTTCAACGAATTCTGTAGGCCGTGATTTATATGGACATCAAGTTGCAGTGATTTTGGTGTATATATGCGTCAATACAAATGGGATTTTAGGAATATTATTCTTCATATCCATAAAGGCTAATCATTGTTATTTTATTCACGAAATAATCTTATAAAATACAACTCGAGCTACAACTTTTCCCTAGGTAAAATTTGGAGCTCTCCTTATATATGTTGTATATGTATATATGTTAATGTACTGCTTTTACCAGGCGTTGCCAATGCCTGTGTAGTGTTTGTAGACAAATAAAGAATGAAATGAAAATGAAATGGAACATATCAGGCTTTTGAAACGCACGTTCACACTCACGTGCACATTTCTAGACTCTGTGGGGGATCGGGAAACATTCTGCTTAAAGAAAAATTCCGTGAGCAATCTAGGAATCGAACCCGGTACCTCCGGGCTGATGACTCGACCACGGAGGCGCTACTGTTGGTAATATATAGCAGTGTTGCATGTATAAAGGGAACAATGACGGCGAGAGGGCGCTAGAGGCCAGTAGTGTATTTTTTATTGGCTCGCAGTGGATACACAGAAGAGCAGCGCTAACAAACATTCCGAGCTAAATATGGAGGTGGGCACAATGCCGTCCGCACTCCCACATCAGCAGCGGTGGGTGACCTACCCGAACATGTGGTCGCAGCTTCGAGTCCATTGGACCCCATCACCTATACTGGATACAGGAGTGTGTATTCCAGCTCCCAATAGTTCCATAACTATTACATAGACAAACTATTCTTAAGTTATTGTTCATATTTCACTCTAATCGACATAAACGTTAGTGGAAATTGTCTCATTACTCCCTTCCTTTAAAGTAGGAGAGAAATAAGGGAATACTCTCAACTAGAGCGATTGTCAAATCTTTTAAAAGTTGTTCTCTATGTGAAAATATTGAGGTTAAGTACGCTTTGCATGGCCATCTGTAACACAAACAGAGATGAAACGTGAAATAATATTACTTTCAATACACGTACTATGTACTTAGTGTATAGAGGAGCTTTTGTATTGCACCCAAAAATTCGATACCGAGATTTCACCACTTTACACTTCCTGAATAAAAAGGAAAGCATTTTTAGAAAAAAAAGATCGCATGTTGTATCTGTGGATAGCATAGCTCAAAAACTAAAATACAATTAAATACTAAACTTGGTATTATTACCTTCCAAGAATCGGACACGAAAATTTTCGAGAATATCCTCCTATCCCAAACTACTCTTTACATGGAAAAAATTTTGAAAATATTTTTACTTCTTTACACGTACTATATACATAGTATATAGAGAAGGTATTATAATGCACCCAAAATTCGATGACAAGATTCCACCGAAAATATATATGTTGGGGTCCCCTGAGTCCAAAAAAAGCATATTTAGAAAAAGGTTTGTGTGTGAATCTGTGGAAAATAGTTCAAAAACGAAATGACCATTAAATACCAAACTTGGTATTTATATTTAGTATCTTCCAAGGATGCGACACGAAGATTTTCAAGAAAATCCCCCCCCATTACATGTAAAAAATGTCGATATTTTTGATTTTCTTAAAAATGGCTATAACGATTTTGATTAAAACCCCGTATAGTAAAGCTATTTACATTCCAAATAAAACATATATCTTGAATTTTCTGGGAATAGCTTCTGAAGACCTGTTTATTCTGGATGCATTTTGCCGAATTTTCCTTAACTGCTAAACCGTAAGAGATAGACAAACACTTGCTACACAAAAAATGTATATCTCGTCAAAACACACAACTTATGTCCCTTATATTTTTGTTGTGGAAGTAACCATTACCAAGATATACCTTTTTATTGGTCTCAATTGTGAAACATTTATTCTTTTTACTGGCCAAGCAAAGAAGCGATTTGCAATGACAACCGCATAACGATAGTTTTTAAAACATTTGACTATCACTTTAGCATAGCGCATTCCTTTAGTTCCCTTCTACTTATAAAAGACTAAGTAATAAGATTATTCTGCTAATGTTTATCTCGATTAGCATTGAAGAAGAATAATCTTCTGTAAGGAGTTTATAGAGCAGCTAAAGAACAGCATGTGAGTGAAACCCATCAGATTTTTTTTTTATTCTTCATGCTACCCAGATGAAAATTAGCAGAAATTCCCTTGTTACTTGCTTTTTTGTAAGTAGAAGGGAAATAAGGGAGTATACTAAGCTAGAGCGATTGTCAAATCTTTTAAAAGCTGTTTTCTATTGAGGTTAAGCGCGCTTTGCATGGCCACCTGCAAAACAGAGACGAAACGTGAAATATGTTTACTTTCTCTATACGTTCTATGTTCATAGTGTATAGAGGAAGTATTGTATTCCACCCAAAAATTCGATACCGAGATTTCACCGCAAATACAGGTTTTGAGAATCCCTGGATAAAAAGAAACACTTTTAGAAAAATCTTATGTGTACCATTCACATGACTTTCTCTACATCTCTGCGACAAATTGTAGTTAGAAAGCTTATGCTACCATTTACTTCATGCTAAGTGAAAAACATTAGCAGAAATAGCCTTGTTATTTGCTTCCTTGTAAGTAGAAGCAAAATAATACCATAGGTTGAAATGATAGTGAAAGGCTGGATGCTATGTACTGAAGTTCCTTTGTTTGTATGGGTAGGAGTTAACAAATTCCTGTATGAGAAAAGTATGTTTTTCAAAGCAGAAACGAAAAACTAAGAATATCTTAAAGATGATCAACTTCACGAAAAAAATGCATATGACATAATTTGTGTGTTTTAACGTGCTCTACAATTTTCATGCAGTAAGATTTTGTCCATCTCTTACGGTTTAGCAGTTATGCACAATTCCGTAAAATTCATCCAGAATAAAGTAGTCTTCAGAGACCATTCACAGAAAATTCAAGATATACATTTTATTTGTCAAGTAAATATCTTTAATATACGATATTTTAATCAAAATCGTTACAGCCATTTTTAAGAAAATGAAAATTTTCGAATTTTTTTCCATGTAAAGGGTAGTTTGGGGTGGGGGGATTCTTCTCAAAATCTTCGTGTCGCATCCCTGGAAGATAATAAACTTAAATATCAGTTTTAGTATTTTACCAACTTTTCGTTTTTGATTATCGTGTTCACAGACACACGGACACACATACACACACACACACACACACACACACACACACACACACACACACACACGGACCTTTTTGTGAAAAAGCGTTTTTTTTTTGTTTTTTTTTTTATACAGGGGACCCTAAAACATATATTTCCGGTGAAATTTCGGTATCGAATTTTTGGGTGGAGTGCAGTACCTTCTCTATCCGTATGTACATTGTACATATGGGGCTAGAGAAAGTAAAAATGTACGTATATGTTTGTGTGTGTGTACGTGCGTTCGTAGGCAGCATAGCTAAAAGCGAAAAGTCCATTGAATACCAAACTTAGTATTTAAGTTCAGTTTCTTCCAAGGATGCGACATGAACATTTTTCAAGAAAATCCCACCGCCCTCAACTACCCTTTACATTAAAAAAAAAGTTGGTTTTCTCAAAAATGGATCTAACGATTTTGGTTAAAATCTCTTATATTTAAAAAATTTGCATGGTAAACAAAATAATATTTCGAATTATCCGGGAATAGCCTCTTATTCTGAATGGATTTTGCACAGAAATTGTTAATAGATAGTTAACACTCAGTACACTCTCATTAAAACACACAATTTGTGTTTACATATTACTTTCTCTAGCCCCATATGTACAATGTACATAGGGATAGAGAAGATATTGTAATGCACCAAAAAATCCGATACCGAGATTTCACCCGAAATATATGTTTTCGGGTCCCCTGAGTCCGAAAAAAGTATTTTTAAAAAAAGGTCCGTGTGTGTATGTGTGTGTGTGTGTCTGTGGACAGCATAGCCCCAAAACAAAAACACCGTTAAATACCAAACTTGGTATTTAGGTTTAGTACCTTCCAAGGATGCGACACAAAGATTTTCAAAAAAATCCCCCCACCACAAACTACCCTTTACATCGAAGAAATTTCGAAAATTTTGATTTTCTTAAAAATGGCCCTAACGAATTTGATTAAAATACCGTATATTAAAGCTATTTATGTCCGAAATAAAATTTATATCTCGAATTTTTTAAGAATAGCCTCTGAAGACCTGTTTATTCTGGATGAATTTTGCTTAACTGTTAAACCGTAAGAGATAGAAAAAAAAACGTACTACACAAAAAAATGTACCTCATGACAAAACACACACTTTTTGTTCTTTACGTTTTTGTTGTGGAGGTAACCATTTTTGAGATATTCCTTGTTATTGGTTTCAATTGTGAAGTACTTAAACTTTTCTCAGACAGGAAGAGTGTTGTTTTTCTTTTGTTCTACTCCTGGCCAAGCAAAGAAGTAAGTTGCAATGACAATCGCATACCGATAGCTTTTAAAACATTTGACAATCACTTTAGCATAGTGCATTCCCTTATTCCCTTCTACTTATAAGGAACTAAGTAATAACATTCTGCTAACATTTATCTTGATTAGCATTGTATACAAAGAAGAATAATCTTTTGTAGGAGTTTTGTAGAGCAACTAGAGAAAGTTATGTGAGTGTAACACAGATTTTTTTGATTCTGGAGTTGGCCGTTTTCGAGATATTCCTTGTTATTGTCTTCAAAATTCTCATATGGGAAGTTGTCAACTCCTGGCCACAGAAAGAAACGGTTTTCACCCCATATTAACAGCATTTTTAAACATTTGACTCTCGTTTTCACCAAGTGTATTCCCTTCTTCTTATAAGGAACTAAGTAATAAGACCATTCCTGTTAGTGTTTATCTAGATTAACATGGTGTAGGTAAAAGAATAAACGTATTAACAATAATTTGTTACAGAGATGTAGAGAAACTCATGCTAATGGAACACATCAGATTTTGGATAGGTAGAGCCACACTGAAAAATTCTATACCATAGACGGGATTTGAACCACGGATCTCCCAGGTTCTAGCCGGTTTCTCTACCACTCAGCTACCATGGCATCTTGGCGGCAAAGCATTCAACTTCTCAATTGACTCGCATGTTTCCCGGTAAACCATAAAGTCATCTCAAGTCCCCAATAGGGACTTACAATGTTGTAAGTACTTTAAGTCCCTGGTTTCATGGTATAGCCAACTATTATGGTCAATTGGTATTGGTTTAATTGTTTTTTCACACAAGCCGTGTGTTTTTAGGTAGAGCCACACTGAAAAATTCAATGTGATCACTTTGTGGTTCACCGGGAAACATGCGTGAGATATTGAATTCAATGCCAGCATTTTGTCATGGTAGCTCAGTGGTAGAGTAATCGGAGATCCATGGTTCAAATCCCGGCTGTGGCATTGAATTTTTCAGTCTGACTCTACCTATCCAACTCCTGTCCTACACACGACTTGTGTGAGAAAAAAAAATTAAATCAATACATCAGATTTTATTGTTATTGCAGAGTTACCCCTTTCAGGGATACTCCTTGCTATTCGTTTAATTTTAAACTACTAAAACGTTTTCTCATAAGAATTGTCGTTTTCTAGTTGCTATCTCTTTCGCTTAATTTCTGATCATGCAAACAGAACCGAATTTAAATTGTTTCACATGGCGACCATTTTTAAAAGATTTGACTATCGATTTAGCCTTATACTTCCTTATTTCTCCTTCCTTATTTCTCTTCTACTTACAACGAAGCAAGCAATAAGACAGTTTCTGCTAATGTTAATCTCCATTAGCAAGATGTAGATAGAAGAATAATCTTTTGTATTGATAGTTGTGGAATAGGTAGAAAAAGTCATGTGAAGGAAATATTCTAAACATCAGGACTATAGTTAACCTCACTACGCAGCAGCCTTGCAAATGGCGGTAAAATGCTACAATTGATGTGCCGTCGCTAAGGCAACGCAGCGTATGACGTTATTTACACGTCACGGTTTACAAGATAATTTTAACGAGAGTACGCAAATCCTGCCGCACTGTCGTCATTTTCCCGCTAACAGCTGCACAAAGTTTCAACTCCGCGCTTCATTTGTCTTCAATTTTGGACGCCGGCAGTTTTGTCTGCTCGTCCACATCGCATCGTGCTTCTTCTGTCTTACGTCAATGTTCTCTTTATTAGGTTAGGAAAATGACGACCAGAGAGAGCATGGATAAGTGTGTGTATGTGTGTGTTCAAGGGTTGGATAAAAAGTAATGATAACTATTTTTTTTTTCCCCTCTGAAGTGCCTTTATTGACAGCGCTACTTATAGTTACACACCTTAAATATAACCTCCCCGTTATTTATGATCTTTTGCCAAATGTTCGGAAGGCGTCGTATACCATCTACGCGTCTATTTCTGTTGATGTCCCGTATTAACTGCCCTATTGTCTGGATACTTTTATCTCTGGTATTATACCGGATCCCTCCAAGTGGTTCTTTCATTTTGGCAAAGAGATTACAATTAGAGAGACTCACATCGGGTGAGTACGGTGGATGTTCTAGAATCTCACATTGCCAGTATATGCTGTCCTGGACAGCAACAGCGGTGTGGCATGAAGAGTGGTTGCGTGCTGTTTCAGGAAAGGTGGTCGCTTTCTCCTGAGCGCTGGAAGAAGGTGGTGTTGCAATAACGTGTCTATCGTCACCCTTGGTGGTACAGAATGATGCAGTATTACATTGTCATACGCCACAATGACCATCACTTTTTGAAGCGCGCACTTTCTTTGGACGAGGAGTACCGGGAGGCCTCCATTGAATTGGCGTTTCAATCTTGGTTCGTACGAGCGACCCCAGATTTCGTCCATAGCGATGGTCCGTTACCTTTCCTTTGGTACCGGCGACTGCATAGTGGCGCCATTGTTGTCGCTCGGAAAGTTCATGGAGTACCCAACATGCTGGAGCACAGTGTTTTTGGCATACTCCGACTTCTGCTGCCAACTCACGCGCAATCCATCGGCAATCAACATCCAACAAGGAAGCAAGGAGTTGAACAGTATTGTTCTCCACGTGGGGTCATCCTGTACGCAGCTTATCCTTAACAGCTCCTCTGCCCATGCTTCAACTCATCGTGCGACTGTGCTGTATGGCAACACTGCATCACCACAAGGTTCACGGAGTCCCTGAAAACATTCTCGTGCCACTTGATTTTGAGTTTGGAACGTTGCTCAGATGATAGGGCGGTTGCACTATTGCTATGACGTTCGACGGTCTACACTGTCCTCGCTCGCTGCACAAACTCGTCTAAGGGGCCTGTGATTGGTCAACACAGATGGCAGCTCGTCGACTCATCCGATGTTCTCGTTATTTTTTATCCAACCCTTATATAAGGATGAGTCAAGAACGTTTTTACAAGGTTTAGGGATATGTTCCTTACAACAAAACAAGAAAAAATGTTCATATAAACACATGTCCCAAAAACCCTTCGTTCTCGATTTATTGAGGTTCAAAATGCTATTAATAAAAACATTTTAAAGTGACACTTTTTCTATGTTTGACGTTTTCAACTTAATATGAGATTCCAAATCTTCTCGGGCTTCTAGCCAGGTAAAAACTTGGCTTGACACCAACGTTTCGAAGAAGTGCATCACCCTGAAGACGAGGAAGATGCACTTCTTCGAAACGTTGGTGTCAAGCCAAGTTTTTACCTGGCTAGAAGCCCGAGAAGATTTGGAATTAACACGTCGCCAGGAAAGCTTCAGTTCTTATTTTAATATGAGATGTTCCACACAAACACCACTTATAGCAAATGATCCAAATATCCTCATCTTGCGTCTAGATACGCATGTAGCACTGCATGGGATGTCAAACACTCCTAGTCCGTGAGGTATGAGTTCGCAGGCTTCCACGGTACGTAGATTAAGAGTTTGCTCATCCGGGATGTCTGCTGGTAAACCAACGGTTTAAGATGCTCCTAAAAGATAGCAATCCAAAAGATTGAGGTTGGGGGAACGTGCAGGCCATGGAACTGGTTCCCCTCTTCCTATCCTTTTGTCATGCTAGATCAGCCAGTACATCAACAATGAGACTAACATGTGCTACAGCATCATTCATAAACCCACACGTTTCTTCTTATTTGCAGAGGCACATTTTCTAATAAGTGTGGGAGAGTGTTCTGAATGAAGTCCCTGTAGACAGCACTTGTAAGGTGTGCTGGGGGAATGTATTACACATCTGATAAATGATAACAAGTAGCCATGGCAACACAAGGCCAACTCTACAGTGT
Organism: Hymenopus coronatus; assembly: GCA_030762935.1. Taxonomy (NCBI): domain Eukaryota; kingdom Metazoa; phylum Arthropoda; class Insecta; order Mantodea; family Hymenopodidae; genus Hymenopus; species Hymenopus coronatus. Next base: position 16,009,917 of record CM060882.1, on the reverse strand, counting down.
AAAATGGGCCAAAGCCTTCTATGAATAAATGCATAAATAAATGGAGCTATTATGTAGGTTAGGCCCAGAAAGCCGTTGAAAGTAAGTTTCATTAATAAACAGATAACTCGAAAATGAAGCGTTTTAGAGCATATGTTTATATGAACATATTTTCTTGTTTCGATGTCAGGAATCTATTCCCAAACGTTGTAAAAGTATTTTAAATCACTTTACATATACACACATATATAAAGATGTATCTAATATACATTAGATTATTTAATTTATGATGATTTTGTCTACCATCTGTAACAAATAATTCACACACTAGCTTATTCTTCTTTGCAGTTCTTGATAAACAGGATAAACATTCGTAGAAATGGTTTTATTTAATACATGTCCTTATAACACAAAAATAACAAATAAATAAGGGAACACATTAGGCTAAGTCAAGAGCTAACCTGGTCGCTATGTAATGAATTTCAAATTCCGCTGTCTTTGCATACCAGGTTGAAAAACATTCTAATTTTTCCCATTCACATACTTTCTCTAGCTGTTCCGCAAACAAAAAAGATTATTATTATACCCACATCGAGATAAACATTAGCAGAAATGGTTTTATCCTTGCAAGAAAAAGGGAAATAAAGAGATGCACTAGGCTAAGATTCGTTCTCTTTGCTTGCCAGGAGTAAACAAAAGAGAGACGAAACAAGAAAATTTTCCGTTTCAGAATAGTTTAAGAAGCTTAAAATTGAAACGAATAACGCGGAATATGTTGAAAACAGTTAACTCTACCATTAAAATGAATAGGATATAAATTGTGTGTTTTAAAGAGATATACATTTTTGGTGTAGTAGCTTTTTGTTTATCTCTTACGGCTTACCAGTTATACAAAAGTTACACAAAAGTCATCCAGAATGAAGAGGTCCTCAGAGGCTAGTCCCAGAAAATCCGTTTGCCATAAAAATGTATTAAACATGTGATATTTTAACCGTTGGAGAACATCAACATGCTCGAAAAATATTCCATGTAAAAGGTAGTTGAGGGGGGGGGGGACTTTTCTGAAAATCATTATGTCGCATCATTAGTAACATACACAAGGCCAAAAAATGCTTTTGTTTGGATTCAGGGGGTCTCAAAACATGTGTTTCCAGGGAAATCTATCTAATTTTTGGGTGCCATACAATATATTTTCTATCCACTATATTGCATTAAACATACGTGCTAGGGGAAGTAAAAATCTGATGTGTTCCATTCATATTATTTTCTCTAGCTGTTTTTCAAACAACCTGTTTTTACAAAAGTTTATACATCACGTTAAACAAGATAATTATAACCAGAATCTTATTAATTTGCTACTTTCTAAGTTGAAGGGATATACTAGGCTAAAGCTATAGTCAAATCTTTTAAAAGCCAGTCGCTATGTGAAACAATTGAAATTCGGTTCCCTTTGCTTACTATGAGTAAACAAAGGAGAGCAGAACAGAAAAGATCGACTTCCCATTGCGAAAATCAAAATTTTCGAAATTTGTTTCATACAAAGAGTAAGGGGGGGAGATTTTCGTGTTGCATCCTTGAAACATGCTGGAACTAAGTATCAAGTTTGGAATTTAAAACACCTCTCGTGTTTTAGATAAGCTGTTCGCAGACACAGACACACACACACACGCGCGCGAATTTTTTTGTAAAAAGTTTTCTGGATTCAGAGCACGTCAAAACATATTTTTGTGAAATCTCTGTATCGAATTTTTGGGTGCAATGCAATACCTTCTCTATACACCAGGTTTTGAGAAAGTAAAAATCTGATGTGTTCCATTCATATGACTTTCTCTACATCTCTGTAACAAATTACTATTAAAAAGCTTATTTTTCTATCTGCTTTATGATAATTCAGATAAACATTAGCAGATATTGTCTTAATTATTTGCTTCCTTGTAATTAGACGGGAAATAATGGAATACACTAGGCCAGAACAATAGTCAGATGTTTTAAAAGCTTTTTGATTTGTGGTTGAAAACCGCTTCTATGTAGGGCCAGGAGTTTACAAATTTCCGGGTGAGAAAAGTTTAAGTATTTTAAATTTGAAACAAATAATAAGGAATATCTCAGAAATGGTAAATTCCACGCCAAATAAACTATATGACATAAATTGTGTATTTTAACGTGATCTATATTATTTATGAGTAAGTATTTGTCTATCTCTTACGGTTTACCAGTTGCGCAAATTCAGCAAAATTCATTTAGGATAAAGAGGTATTTATAGGTAAATATCTTTAATATACGACATTTTCATCAAAATTGTTAGTCATTTTTCAGAAAATCAAAATTTTCCGAAATTATTTCCATGTAAAGGGTAGTTTGTGATGCAGGCATTTTCTCAAAATCTTCGTGTCGCATTCCTGGAAGATGCTCAATTTAAATACTTAGTGGTATTTTACTGACTTTTCGTTCTTGAGTTATCGTGTTCACGGACTCACTGACACACAGGCCTTTTTCTGTAAATCTTTTTTATGATACAGGGGATCCTAAAACGTGTATTTCCGGTGAAATCTTTGTACATAATGAGAAAGTAAAAGTGGATTCAGAGGACCTGAAAACATATATATATTTTGGCGAACAACCAAAATCGAATTTTTTGATATAATTGAGCACCTCCCCTACTTATTTTACGCAGCAAAGAAAGTAAAAAAATCTGAGTGTTGTATTCACATGCCTTTCTCTACTGTATTAATCACACAAGGAGAATTAGAATTTCAAAACTATATCATAATGACCGTCTTTTCGGAAATATAACTCTTCTAAATTACACCGAAAGCGAAAATGAACATTTATTTCGACTAACGAGAGCCATATACAAGAATAATAAATGTTGTATGAATATTTTTAGAAGAGTAAGTATATAATATCATTTGAATCCACTAGTGACATAAGAATGGCGGCTATGCTCACTGGCAGTTCGAACGCGCCCAAGAAATGTGCGGTATGCTGCTGGAAATAGCACTCAGCTCGGCTGGCACCCCTGGATACAAACGGCAGCGTCCGGGACCCTTGCTATTGGCTGATGGGTCCTTGCCTCGATCCTCAACATTTTTAAGAGAATTCATTTTTACTTTCTCTACACGTACTATGTACATAGTGTATAGAGAAGTTATTGCATTCCACCCAAAAATTCGATACCGAGTTTTCACCAGAAATAGACGTTTTAGGGTCCCCTGTATCCAAAAAAAAAAAGTATTTTTAGAAAAAGGTTCATGTGTCTAAGAACACGATAACTCTCAAACAAAACGGTGGTAACATACCTCACTTGGTATTTAAGTTAAGTATATTCCAGGGATGCGACACGAAGATCTTAAGAAAAATCCTCCCGCCCCAAACTGCTCTTTACATGGAGCTGTTTTCGAAAATTTTGATTACTCAAAAATGGCTCTAACGATTTTGATTAAAATACCGCACATGAAATATACTTACACGACAAATAGAATGAATATGTTGAATTTTTTGAGAATAGCCTCTGAAGACTATTCTGGATGAATTTTATGGAAATTTGCATAACTGCTAAACCGTAAGAGATAGACAAAACCCTACCACTCAAAAATGTAGAGCACATTAAAACACACAATTTATGTTATATACATTTTTTTCGTAGAGTTGATCGTTTTTAAGATAATACTTGTTTTTGGTTTCACCTTTGAAAAACTTAACTTGACTCATACAGAAATTTGTCAACTCCTGTCCATACAAACAAAGGAACTTCAGTCACATAGTAACCAGCTTTTGAGTATCACTTTAATCTTATTTCGCTTCTACTTACAAAGAAGCAAGTAATAAGACCTGATAATTGCTTATCGATTAGCATGATTTTTTTTTTTTTTGGAAGTGTTTAACGCCCGCTTTAACTACTAATGACACCGCAGGCGGTAGCATGAAATTAATAGAATCATAATCTTTTTAACAGTAATTTGTTAGCAGAGATGTAAAGTCGTGTGAATGGAACATATCAGATTTGTACTTTCTCTGCACGTACTATGTACATAGTGTATAGAGAAGCTATTACATTCCACCCAAAAATTCGATATCAAGAGTTCACCAGAAATAAGGTCCCCTGTATTAAAAAAAAAGTATTTTCAGAAAAAGGTCCGTGTGTGCGTCAGAGTATCCGTCTGCCAGTGTGTCTGTGAACACGATAACTCAAAAACGAAAAGTCGATAAAATACCAAACTTGGTATTTTAGTTTGGTATCTTCCAGGGATGCAACACAAAGGTCTTGCGGAAAATCCCCACCCCAAACTACCCTTTACATGGAACTTTTTTCGAAAAATTTTATTTTCTCATAAATGGCTCTAACGATTTTGATTAAAATACCGCATATTAAAGATACACGAGAAATACAATGTACATCTTGAATTTTCTGGGAATAGCCTTTAGAGACCTCTTTATTCTGAATGAATTTCGTTAAATTTTGCGTAACTGATAAACCGTTAGAGATAGACAAAAACGTATTGCACAAAAGATGTAGATCACGTTAAAACACACAATTTATACCATATACATTTTTATCGTGGAATTGACCATTTCTGGGATATTTCTTGTTAATGGTTCCAGTTTTCAAACATAACTTTTTCTCGCACGAAAATTGTAAACTCCTGGGCCTACATAGAAACGGATTTCAACCACATGGCAACCGGCTTTTAAAAGATTTTACTATCGTTTTAGCCTAGTGTACTCCATTATTCCCCTTCTACTTACAAGAAAGCAAGTAAATAAGAAAATTTCTGCTAATTTTTATCTCGATTATCATTAAATAGATACAAGAATATGATTTTTACTTTCTCTATACGCACTATGTACGTGGTGTATAGAGAAGGTATTACACTCCACCAAAGAATTCGATACCGCGATTTCACCGGCAATATATGTTTTAGGGTCCCCTGTATCCAAAAAAAAAAGTCTTTTCAGAAAAAGGTCCGTGTGTGTCAGCGTGTCTGTGAACACAATAACTCAAAAACGAAAATTCGGTAAAATACCAAACTTGGTATTTAAGTTTAGTATCTTCCAGGGATACAACACGAAGATTTTGAGAAAAGTTCCCCCACCCCAACTACCCTTTATATGAAACTTTTTTCGAAAAGTTTGATTTTCTAAAAAATGGCCCTAACGATTTTGATTAAAATATCGTATATTAAAGATATTTACCTGACAAGTAAAATGTATATTTTTAATTTTCTGGGAATAGTCTCTGAAGACTACTTTATTCTGAGTGAATTTTACGGAATTTTGCATAAGTGCTAAACCGTAAGAGAGAGAGAGAGAGAGAGAGAGAGAGAGAGAGAGAGAGAGAAACCTACCACACAAAAAATGTAGAGCACATTAAAACACACAATTTATGTTGTATACACTTTTTTATGAAGTTGATTGTTTTTTTAGATATTCCTTGTTTTTGGTTTAAGCTATAAAACTTATACTTTTCTCATACAGGACTTTGTCAACTCGTGTCCATACAAAAAAGGAACTTCAGTCACGTAGCAACCAGCTTTTGACTATCACTTTAACCTATGGTACTCATTTATTTCGCTTCTACTTACAAGGAAGCAAGTAATAAGCCTATTTCTGCTAATTTTTTCTCGATTAGCAGGAAGTAAGTAGAAGCATAAGCTTTTTAAAAATAATTTATTGCAGAGATATAGAGAAAGTCATGTGAATGGAACACATCAGATTTTTAACAATATGTTACAACGATGTAGAGAAAGTCATGAGAATGGAACTCATCAGGTTTTCAAATTTGGTATAAACTTATGCAAAATTGACATTTGAATTTTGTCAGCGAGATACCCTCAAAAACTGCAATTCAATAGTGTTTTCTCATGTTTAATGGTTTGGAACACTTGGTTTCAAATACAGTTAGCTGCGAACTAAAAATCGGAAATGATTTACTTTTAAAACTAATTGTACTCCTAGCACTTTCTCTAATTCAAAACCTGTCCTCTCATTCCTCTGAAAATTGCGATGGGTTTTGTGAAAAGTACAGTTATTAATGTTTTCATACTAGGGCCGGCTGATAAGCCCGGCCTCTCAATGAAAACAGCATTTATTTATTTTTTGTTTTGTTTTTGCTTTATTTCTCAACATAATCTCCAGAAAGGCCAATACATTTGTCATATCAGTATTCTAATTTAATTAAACCACCTCTGTAGTGCAATTTATCAAGGTCCTCAAAATAGCTGTTTAGCGCATCAATGACCTCTTCGTTGCTGTGAATTCTTCGACCTCCAAGAAACTTTTTGAGGTTTGTGAACAGATGGTAGTCACTGGGTGCTAGATCTGGCGAATAGGGTGAATGTTCAAGCACTTCGCACATTTTTCCCATTGTCGTGATTAAACAAGATTTTTTTTTTGCCAAATGAGGTTTTTTATCAATAAAAATAATTCCCTGTGCATCCCAGAAAACACCCGCCATAACCTTGTTAGCTGACAAAATTGATTTTGCCCTTTTTTGTAGTTGGTTCACCTGGCGCAATTCACTGTTTTTACTGTGATGTATCGAAGTTTTTTCTATGATAATAAGCGTCTCAAAAGTTCACTGGTATTTTTGGGTTAGAGCTCCACATTCTTAACAGAAACAGTTTTTCTTTGCAACTTTTGATCAGGAGTCAACAAACGCAGCACCCATCTTGCACAGACCTTGTGAAAGCCCAAAACATTACTTAAAATATTACCTGCACGTTCTTTTGATATGTTTACAGATTCTGCTACCTCAAACAACTTTAATCTGCGGTCTTCCAGCACTAAACAATGAATTTTTTCAATGATCTCTGGATGTGCCACTTCTACAGGGCGTCCAGAGCGAGGCTCATCACTAGTGCTCGTACGTCCCATTTTAAACTGTGCAACCCACCTTTTAATCATTGAATATGAAGGGGCAGGGTCTTTCAATATACTGTCCATTTTCTCCTTGATTTCTTTAGGCGTTAAGCCTTTCAAATCGCAGTATTCAATCACTGCTCGTTTTTCCAAATCCTCCATTTTCATGAAAACTCTAAAGTTGTCTTGTTTAAAATGCTGTCATTCGAAAACTAAACGAGCTATTGACCTGTAACTATGGTTACAAGCTAGTCTATACGATGGTACCGTCTAACTGGGCTAGTGACGCATATCTGTGTGAGGCCCGGGACTTATCAGCCGACCCTCGTATAACATTTCTGCACTGCAAATGGTTTTTGTGTTGTACTTTAGGTTTTCTCGGTAACATCTAGGGTATGTGCATAACCAAGAAAGCTTCAGCTCTTATTTCGTTTTTTCGTTTTTTTGTTTTTTTTTTTTGTTTTTTGTTTTTTTTTGTTTTTTTTTTTATGGTTTCATTTATATAGCCCCCTTTAACATCCTACGTCATATAGGGCGCTTTGCATTAGAAACTAGTCGTTGTCTGTAGGTTGGGTATAAAAATCGGGGTTTTTTCCCTCAAACACACCCACATTCATACTTCTAGATTATGTGGCGGAAAAGGGAATAATTCGGGTTAAAGAAACATTTCCCGTCTCAGCCGGGAATCGAACCCGGGACCTCCAGGTGAGAAGCAAGCTCCCTGACCACTTGACCATGCAGGCAGCCACTTTTAGTGTTATTAATTACCTTATCTACTATTATAACAATCAGCGATGCTTTAGTTCGTACAGCGATGTTACACACACACACACGCACGCACGCACGCACGCAAGCACGCACACACACACAAAAACTGTTCGACAAAACGTAACAAACACTTTAATGATGAGCACCCACAATTTGTTCTTCATGACAACTTTTAGAGCACTAATGAGATTTGGCAATTTCAACCAATCGCGGTCATCTGACTGGAGCGATGTTGTCGAAACATTTTATCGCAGCTGATGCTCGTTTCTTTGAAATCTTGTTGCACCTGACGTTCATTTGTTTAATCTCCTGTCTTCGTTATTGGTAACAAGGTGGCAACCCAGTCAACCAACCTTCACTTTTATTAACTGTCAGCTCCACAATTTTACTTTCAATTAATTCAGTTACAATGTTTATTTAAAATTGTATCCAATCCATAATGCACTTAGTTCAACGAAGGAGGAAAATAGTCATTATATGCATTTCTTATGTATGAGACGAGTGCAATAATATCAAATAAAATAATGTTTGTTTACATTTCATGTATTAGTTATAAAAAGCTGAAATAAAATAATTGCTCCCAGTTTCTATTGTTACTATCGATATTGGTACATTGGGTGTAGGCACGGTTGGCCCTATCATAATTCAGGAGGCAGTGAAAAAAGAAATACTTCCGGTAAATAAACGTGGTCGAATACGTTATCTATCATTTAAGAACTAATGTAAGTATTACAATCATAACCTGATAAAGTCTCCCTTCCTATATATTATTAATTATTAATAGTGTATTTCGCTGAGTTATCTTAACAAATACAACTCGTGTTTCCATCTCTTAGGACGTCGCTTCGCTCCGGTCGTGAATTATCCACAAGATGAAAACGCTCGTAGTATTACTTTTTTTTTTTTTTTTGGTAGTGTTTAACGCCCGCTTTAACTACTAATGCCACCGCAGGCGGCGTAGTATTACTTATGATGAAATAACATGCATTAAAACATAAACTTTCTCCCCTATTTGATTAAAATCGTAATTCTTGTAATACTTATTGGAAGTACATTTTTTTTTACTTTCTCTATACGTACTATGTACAAAGTGTATAGAGAAGGTATTGTATTCCACCCAAAAATTCGATACAGATTTCGCCGGAAATATTTTTGAGATCCCCTGAATCCAAAAAAAAGCCTTTTTAGAACCTTGGCCGTGGGTAGGTAGGTGGGTGTGTGTGTGTGGGGGGGGGGCAGCATAGCTCAAAAACGAAAAGACCGTTAAAAACCAAACTTGGTATTTAAGTTTGGTATGTTCCAAGCATGCGACACGAAGATTTTCAAGAAAATCCCCCCACCCCAAACTACCGTTTACATGGAAAAAATTTCGAAAATGTTGAAATTCTAAAAAATGACTAATGATTTTGATTAAAGTCTCTTTTATTTAAGATATTTACTTGCCAAATAAAATGTATATCTTGAATTTTCTGGGAATAGCCTCTGAAGACTACTTTATTGTGGATGAATTTTACGGAATTTTGCATAACTGCTAAACCGTAAGAGATGGACAAAAACGTGCCGCACAAAAATGCAGAGCACGTCTAAACAAAGATTTATGTCATGTACATTCTTTTCGTGGAGTTGATCGTTTTTGTGATATTCCTTTGTTTTAGGTTTCAGCCTTGAAAAACATACTTTTCTTATGCAGGAATTTGTCAACTGCTGTCCATACAAACAAAGGAACTTCAGTCACATAGCAACTAGCTTCTGACTATCACTTTAACCTATGGTACTCCTTATTTTCCTTTTACTTACAAGGAAGCAAGTAATAAAACTATTTCTGCTATTTTTTCTCGATTAGCATGAAATAAATAGAAGCATAAACTTTTTAACAATAATTTGATGTAGAGAAAGTCACGTGAATGGAACACATCAGATTTTTCATATTATCTTGGCTATTGTTTTTCACAACTTTGCCTGTAATTGAACTTTCTCTCTTAAGTATAAGATCAGCAATTTTTTTTCTTACCCTCCCACACTTTCTTCTACAACACTATTTGATTTCCACCTTTCATGTCTTTTTAAGTCTATTTGCTTATGACACGTGATTGTAGGAAGTGGCCAATCCAGTACATTGGCGCGTAAAATTCCAACCAATCGGAACTCATTATCTCTGCATCTTAATCGTTTTTTTATCATACCCACGTACATTTGTTTTTCTAAATTTATAGCACCTATGTGCATTTGTTTTCTCTCTGAACCAATGTTCGTCTCATAATAATAGTATCAGTGTGCAGTGATATTCCTGTACAAAATGGCGAAAGTTCCAAAACGTTTTGGGGGAAGGTCTATCGATCAAATAGACATATTAATTGAAAAATCAAAGTCACAGAATACTAAAAACAATAGAGAGAGAGTGTGTGGAACCAGTTCAACGAATTCTGTAAGCAACGAGGCCATGATTTATTTTTTTTTTTTTTTGGTAGTGTTTAACGCCCGCTTTAACTACTAATGGCACCGCAGGCGGTGACACTGATGATACATGAATGATGATGGAGCACCGGTGGAATGCGATGGCGGGGGAAACCGGAGTACCCGGAGAAAACCCGCCCCAGCGCCGTTTTGTCCACCACAAATCTCACATGCGGTCGCTTGGGATCGAACCCCGACCGTCTAGGTGAGAGTCGAGTGGTCTAACCACTCGGCCACGGCGCGGCCATCCATGATTTATGATATAGACATCAAGTTGTGGTGATTTCAGTGCAAATATTCAAGACAAATGGGATTTTAGGAATCATATAGGCTAATCATTGTTATTTTATTCGCGAAATAGTCTTATTGAATATAACTCGAGCTACAACATTTCTCGCAACAAGTTGCTCGTGAATTTATCGATAAAAGTTAGAGCACTCGCTGTATTACTTTCTTTACTTGGTACATGGGTAGAGAAGGTATTACACTCCATCCAAAAAGTCGCTGAATATACACGTTTTAGGGTCCCCTGTGTCTAAAAAGGTCCACGTGCGTGTCTGTGAACACATGGAACACGATAACTCAAAAACGAAAAGTCGGTAAACCACCAAACTTAGCATTTAAGTTTAGCATCTTCCAAGGAAGATTTGGAGGAACATTCTGCCACTCCAAACTACGCTTTGCTTGGAAACATTTACAGACTTTTAGTTTTGTCAAAAATGGCTCTAATGATTTTGAATAAAATACCGTATATTAAAGACAAATAAAATGCTTCTGAAGAGCTCTCCATTCGGATGAATTTTACATAACAGGTGAATCGTAACACATAGAAATGTTTTATTTTCTCTAGCTCTGTATGTACAATGTACGTAGGGAAACAAGTATTGTATTCCTCCCAAAAATTCAATGTCGGGGTTTCACCGGAAATACATGTTTTAGGACCCCCTGAATAAAAAAAAAACATTTTCAGAAACGTGCGTACGTGCGTGCGTGTGTGTCTGTGGACAGCATAGCTCAAAAACGAACAGACGGTTAAATACCAAACTTAAATATAAAGTTTGATACCTTCCAAGAATGCAACACGAAGATTTTCAAGAAAATCTTCCCATCCCTTTACATGAAAAATTTTTCGAAAATGTGGTTTTTCTTAAAAAAAGGCTCTAACGATGTTGATTAAAATACTACATTAAAGCCATACCTATCGCAAATAAAATGTATATCTTACATTTTGTGGGAATCTCTTCTAAATACCTGTTAATTCTGGATGAATTTTGCTTAATTTAGCATACTTAGTAAACAGTAAGAGATAGACAAAAACTTACAATTCAGAAAATGTAGAGCTTATTAAAATACACAATTTATGTCAAACTTTTTTCGTGGAGTTTACCATTTTCGAGGTATTCCTTATTATTAGTTTCAATTATGATGTAGTTATACTTTTCTCAGACGGAAGTGTCCGTTTTTCTTTTGTTCTACTCCTGGCCAAGTAAAGAAGTGATTTGCAATGACAGACGTATAACGACAGCTTTTAAAACATTTGACTATCACTTTGCCCTAGTGCATTCCCTTAGTTCCAGTCTGCTTATAAGGAAAGAAATACAATTCTGCTAATGTGTATATAGATTAGCATGGTGTTGAAAGAAGAATTGTCATTTGTAGAGTAGCTAGAGAAAGTCATATGAGTGTAACACATCAGATTTTCGTACTCAGCTTACCCTTCTGTAGGACTGACACCTCCCAAGGATTTAAAAGCGGGTGTCTCTGGGGTCAGCGGCTACCGGTAGAAGTCTATTTCCTCTGAGGATGCGGGCCATGCCATGCATGGACGTGAGGAAGTGGAGGATACGAAATGTAAGCGAAATTGATGCTAGGACAGGTGGATGATGATAGAGCAATTGAAAACGAGTGGCGGGGGAAACCGGAGGACCCGGAGAAAACCCGCCCAGACACCGCTTCATGTACCACCAATCCTACATGCGGGCGCTTGGGATCGAACTCATCTGCTCTAGTGGCTTAATGCGTAACGCGGGAAGCTGCTCTCCCAAAGGTTCACGAGTTCGATTCCTGTCACAGAATAAACGTTTTGCCGGTGCCCGTGGTCGCGTTCGCTAAAGTGCCTCGCTTTGGCGCTTCGTGGCACACGGAATCGTGTGTTCGAATCCCGCCTTGGGCATGGGTGTTTCTATGTTTGTAAATTGTATATGTATGTGCACGTATATGTAAAAGTTAAACATTAATAGGTCAACTAACAAACTGAGGGGGGGGGGGGAGAAAAAGGAAACAGCGCCGGAGTCTTGACAAGCCTCCGTAACTGTATTTTTGTCTTTAAAAAAAACCCTAACCACTCAGCCACGGCACCAGATAAAAAGCTTATTGTATAAAAATATAGATCTCGTTAAAACACACAATATGTCATTATACGTTTTTTTGAATTGATCATTTCCGAGATATTTCTTTTTATTAGTTTTAATTTTAAAATAGAAAACTCTTCACTAACGGGAATTTGTCTACTCCTGGTCATGGAAAAAAAAAAATATATTTCAATCCCAAAGCAATCGAGTTTTAAAAGGTTTAGACTATCGATTTAGTCTAAGGTATTCCCTTATTTCTCTTTCATTTACAACGAAGCAAGTAATTAAGACCATTTCTAGCCCACCTGGGTAGCATGTCTGCCTCACATTCAACAGGTCGCGAGTTCGAATCTTGCTTCGGGTGAATTATCCGGATAAAACTTTTTTCGGGGTTTACCCTTATCCTGAGAAGACGAATGTCGAGTAACTTTAAGCTCCATTGACCCCGAGATCATTTGAGCATCATTTCACCAATTTCATTCATCGTCCGATATGATCAACGAGGTTAAAGAGAATTAAACTATAATACAAAACAAAACAAAATTATTTTGTAATTTTATTGATAACTTGAGCTTTGTTTGGGCTAAATAAGAGCTTAAAGCATACATTCAACTGTTAATTTGTGTGTGAATAGTTTTACTTGTATTATTGGTATATTTGGAAGACGTGTTCATTCTAATGCAAAAAGGTTTAAGTAAGGGAGTTTGTAATGTTTTGGCTGGAGACGTAACCAATAATCACAACAATGATGGAAAGAGTTGTACGTAAAGCTTACATACGTTACACGGCCTTGGAATGAACTCAAGGCAACACAAATATTTCTGTTTATAATTTCTAAAAAGAAAAAGGAAGATCGAAGTAAAAATCTTGTATTCTTGTGATAATTAAGTGTTATAGCTTGATTTTGTGTGTTTATGTATCTGCAATGATTCACAATAAATTCAAAAGAATAATAACATTTATTTATGGCAGTTGAAACCAAAAGATAGAACGCGTCTTGTATAACACGATCCTGAGAAGAGTCTACATGGTAGAAGTAGAAAATTAAGAAAATTAAATACACACGAACCAACTTATTCGTTTTAGGTAATAATGCAATGAAAGACTTCTTTGGGGAAATGGTGGATAGTATACTAATAATCAAGGAAGAACCATTTTGCACAAAAAAGTACGGAGAGGTCATCAATCGTTATGAAGGAGCTGAAAGCAAATGTTGACAAGGATTCAGAAAAACCTTCACTTTGGACACCATATGTGACTTTTTGGGAGGAAAAGATTTCCCAATCGATAAAGACCTCAAAGTGAGTGATATCTTGGCTCACATTTTTAGTGGTGGAAGAGTATAACATCTGCATTGAAAAACAAGTACCACATGACAATAAATACCTTGATAGCAATGGCGATTACGTTGATAAATAGAGTAAGGTAGTGTAACTTTGTAAATAAAGATTTGTGTTGATAACTTTCGTTATTATTTAGTTATACCAAATAGTGTTACTTTATGGATGGCCCTCGTATTTCTGCATCTCGATTAAGGTAAGGTAGATAGAGGAATAAGCTTTATTAAGGTAAGTTAGCTGAAGAACGGGTAGAGAGAGTCATATCAATGTACCACACCGTATTTTGGAACTAATGATGATGCAAGGAACAACTGCAAGGTATTTTTAGCACACTTCACTTTGTGGAACTCAAGTTGGTTCACGACAAGATGGCGTGACGGAAAGTTTTCACCCTCTAACGTTAAGTGGGCTCTAAATGAAACCCGGAGCTGCTGTGTCAGCATTATCAGCTGACATGTGACAAGAACAAATGACGGTATAACTGGTTACCCGTGCTATGTCTCTAGCAAATGTCCGTCACATCCATCATATGGATCCACTATATTAAAAGGGAATCTGTTGCCCGCAGCCACTCGTATCTTTGCATCAATTAGTTGCTCAGCAACTTGCCAGGATATTTTAATAAACTCTGGCTTTTTGACAGCACGGATTATTCTGCACTTGCTCCCACAAGGTCGAGGTCGGGGCTAATCCCGGGTTTCTTTGCCTGTCATAAGGGCGGAGCAAAGAACTACATTGTCATAAGTAATACCACGAGTGTTTTCATCTTGTCGATAATGCACAACCGGAGCGAAGCGACGTCCTAAGAGACGAAAACACGAGTTGTGTTTGATAAAAGCAATTCAGCGAAATAGACTATTAATACTTTATAATGTATAGGAAGGGAGATTTTATAGGTTATGATTGTAATACATTAGTTCTCAAATGGTAGATGACGCATTCGACCATGTTTATTTTCTTCACTGCCTCTTGAATTATATGGCCGAACGTGTATACATCCAATGTACGAATATCGATAGTAAAAGTAGAAACAGGGAGCAATTATTTTATATCAGTTTTTAATAACTAATGGATGAAATGGAAACAAACGTTATTTTATTTGAGATGAGTGCAGTTACTTTAAATAACCAAGACAGGAGATTAAAAAAACGAACGTCAGGTGCGACAAGATTTCAAAGAAATGAACATCAGCTGCGATAAGATGTTTCGACAGTATTGCTCCAGCTAGAAGACCGATTGGTTGAAATTGCCTAATTAGTGTTTGATTACATTGTTGAGCTGAATTATCAAGAAACAGCGGGGTCATCATTAGTGCACAAAGTTTCTAATCTGCACTATGTTGGTCAGAGATTGAAGTTTCCTAGATTTGCCACACGTTCCATGTTATACGGGACTTCCCGTGTTTGAGAACGAAGAATCGGGTCCTGTAGTACCGTAATATGGGACATTAAAATCCCATATTTTATTATATGTTTATAGATTCAAATTATTTTCTCTCCACGTACTGTGTCATGATGTATAGAGAAGGTACTGTATTCCACTAAAATTGTTGATACCGAAAATATAAAGGAAATACATGTTTTGAGATCCCTGAATCCCAAAAAAGCATTCTTAGAAAAATGTCAGTGTGTGTGTGTGTGTGTGTGAACAGCATTGCTCAAAAACGAAACGTTTGTTAAGTACCAAACTTAGTATTTAAGTTCAGTATCTTCAAAGAATGCGACACAATATTTTCATTCACCCACAACTACCCTATTATTGAATGTTTCCGAGATGTACTAAATCTATCTCTGCCTGGGTTAGTTGGGCAAGATTCTCAGCTCAAACATGCCTTACCCAATTGAAGGGTGTCAAGGAATAATGATTAGGCAAGGACTATTGGGGTTGTAAGAAAACCACCACAAATGTCTTTTAAATCAGGATGTTTTTGCGATGTAATAAATTGATCTCTTCTTGATGTTAGCATTTAAAACCTCAGTGCTCAGTGGAATTCAAGGAATGGCTTTGTTGGGAGGAATGTTGACGCCGTTTCAAAATCACCATAACTGTATCTTACTGCTGGGCTGTACTCGCCCAAAAGGGGCCGGGATGTCATTCACTACTTGGTGTCAGCTCTTGGAGGCTCAGTGCTCACTGGAACTGAAGGAATGAGGTTTTTGGGAGGAATGTTGACGCCGATTAAAAATCACCATATATGTCTCTTACAGCTGGGCTGTACCCGCCCAAAAGGGGCCAGGATGTCATTCACTACTTGGTGTCAGCTCTTGGAGGCTCAGTGCTCACTGGAACTGAAGGAATGAGGTTTTTGGGAGGAATGTTGACGCCGATTAAAAATCACCATATATGTCTCTTACAGCTGGGCTGTACCCGCCCAAAAGGGGCCAGGATGTCATTCACTACTTGGTGCCAGCTCTTGGAGGTTCAGTGCTCACTGGAACTGAAGGAATGAGATTTTTGGGAGGAATGTTGACGCCGATTAAAAATCACCATATATGTCTCTTACAGCTGGACTATACCCGCCCAAAAGGGGCCAGGATGTCGATCACTACTTGGTGCCAGCTCTTGGAGGTTCAGTGTTCACTGGAACTGAAGGAATGAGATTTTTGGGAGGAATGTTGACGCCGATTAAAAATCACCATATATATCTCTTACAGCTGGACTATACCCGCCCAAAAGGGGCCGGGATGTCATTCACTACTTGGTGTCAGCTCTTGGAGGCTCAGTGCTTACTGGAACTGAAGGAATGAGGTTTTTGGGAGGAATGTTGACACCGATTAAAAATCACCACAACTGACTCTTACAGCTGAGCTGTACTACCCAGAAGGGGACAGGACTCAATCACTACTTGGTGTCAGCTCTTGGAGGCTCCATACTTGGATGGGTCTTAGCCAGCTGGAGAAATTGTCCCTTTAGTAGATCCATCACTGTGCCCATTTTGTAGTCGATGCCAAATTCTTTACACGTCTCATAGAACACCGGGTACAGGCGGTTCAGATTCCAGTGGTCAACCGTAGGAAACATGTGGTGGAGACAGTGATCTCCAAACGTCACCAAAACCAAGAACACGGACTGACAGATCTCCTTACGGTCCCTCACAGCATCGATCTGACTCAGACCCCAGTCGCGGTCCTCTCTGGAGAAAAACAAAACAGTTACTTTCCATTTGTTTTATTATTGCTCTCTAGGTGGCAACAGAAATGCTTCTATCTCCGAGTACAACCCAATGTAATCTCATTTAAGAGGAATTATATGCTTCCAATTATTAAAATCATTCAGAAAAATACAATTTTCTGAGTTTCTGTAAGTCAAAATATGTTCAAATATACAGGGGTACACGTATGATGCATCACAATTGATGTTTTAACAGAAAGTTTTCTCAGTTTTTATATGTTAAAGAGTGGAGTTTTAAAAACACGCTCAAAGGAATAAAAAACGATATTTTTGAAACTAAAATACATTTGGAAGCAAGATAAATGGAACAGTAGAATATAAACAAATATATTTGAAACACTTAGTATGTATAAGTTAATTATTCTGAACATATATTTCGTAATATAAGCTAAATTTACAATTAATTTATTAATTGCCATGCCAACAAGCACTGTAAGTACCTACAACAAGAGTTTGAGAGGTCATTAATACTTACAGTACAATTAACAAATGACGTAACACTCAAGACGTGTGCCACTTCAAGTAAAGAATCTATTGAAAAATTCATTAAAAATATCTAAAGTGCTCCATTCACACGGCTTTCTCTCATCTCTGCAACAAATTATTGCTAATAAGCTTATTCTTCTATCTATTTCATGCTAATCGAGATAAACATTAGCAGAAACGGTCTTATTACTTAGTTCCTTATAAGTAGGAGGGAAATAAGGGAATACACAGTCAAATGTTTTAAAATGTGGTGGCTGTGGTACAGAAGTCCATTTCTTTGCGTGGCCATGTGTTGAAAAGTTTCCATATGAGAAAAGTATAAGTATTTTAAAAGTGAAATTATTAACAAGGAATATCTCAAAAAAAACGACAACTCCACGAAATAAATGTATGTAACATAAATTATGTGTTTTAACGAGATCTACATTAAGCGAACTTTCGCGCCCAATATAGAATGGGATGCTGAGAACCAAAGCAGTTAAAGATCGTCCATAAATAACATGCCATTTCATTTTTTTTTTTTTCCTGGAAGATACTAAACTTAAACACCAAGTTTGGTATTTTACGGACTTTTCGTTTTTGAGTTATCGTGTTTACAGATACACGGACACTCGTGGATCTTTTTCTGAAAATACTTTTTTTTGGATACAGGGGACCCTAAAACATATTTCCGGTGAAATCTCGATATCGAATTTTTTGATGGAGTGCAACCTTCTTTATACACTATGTACATAGTGCGTGTAAAGAAAGTGAAAAGGTATATTTGAAGGTGTTTTATTTTCGTTTATACTTGTTCTAATTACCGAAATATACACAATAACGGTAGAAAATTATTTTACCGACCTATAACAACAAATACAGATAATGGTACCATATGACACAATTGGGCAGCAAAGGGTTAAGCCTCGTCCGGCTAGTTCGGTCCTCATGACCTGTAGCCGCTACTTCTCCATCAAATACTCAGTTGGCCCCCCAGGGACCTCACGAGGCTGGGTGCACCCCGGTCCAGGTCTCCCGTCGGAGGAAAAATCCCCACGCGGTTCCGGGAATCGAACCCAGATCTCCCGCTTGGTAAGCAGTTGCGCTACCACCGCGCTGAGGAGACGAGTAAGAGGACAAACTGAGACGCTTATGATATTAATGGGACGCCTGAGCGGGCGAAAGTTTCTAATTTTCCCCAAAATATGATGGCCTTCAAACGGGAGCGCTCCCCCTGCCACTGGGCAATAACCATTAGCAAACAAAAGACGAACCTGTACTAGGGATGAAAGGCAACATAATAAAATCTATTTTCTGAAGACTCTGCTTGCAAGTCGAGATTTGCGCCTCAGTTAAGAGACCAGTAAGTGGAAGACTTGGCAACTGCGAGGGTTGTTTCCAACCGCAAACCACCTAAAACAAACTTTAAAGTAAGACCAAGGGTTATCATCACAGCTAGGAAATTCGTACCGTTCGCCGTTTCGCATACAGGTTGCGACCAACCGTCTCGCCACATCAAAACAAGTCATTGATACGAACTCAGGGGGGATGGGGATGATGGTAATGGTGTTTAAGGGCACTCAACTGCCGAGGTCATTAGCGCCCTTATGATTAAAACTTGGCAATAGGCAGTAAGAAAACACCATTGCAAAAAATCAAACACAGGTAAAAGTAGAGCTAAAAGAGTAGAAAACAGAAGTAAAAGAACTGTCCAACCCTGTAACCAGAGCTGGATATAAAACTCCATCTAAAACCAACACTTTAAAACTAAAAGAGCTAGCTCAGAGTTAAAAAAGCTGCTATCACACTAAAACCTCAAGGTAAAAGAAACTTTTGCTAAAAATTTAAAAACTCTGTCCACTGCTCTTGGGTCATCTGCCAGGACCTCGGCAAGAGAGGCCGGCATGCCCATAGATGACCGAATGTGTGCCAGGTGACCACACTCCAGCAACACATGACGAACTGACTGTGCCTCCCGACAGAGCGCACAGACAGGAGCAGATTCGCGTTTAAAAAGGTAACTGTGAGTAAAAATACAGTGGCCAATTCGTAGCCGAGCTAGTACTACCTCCTCCCGGCGGGATGAACGAGAGGAGGTTACCCAGTTGACAGGGAGGTCCTTCACCTCTCGCAGCTTATTACCACGGTAAACAAGCATGTTGTCAAGTAAACAATACTGTTTTCAGAGAACAAAAATCTGACGTGTTCCATTCACATGACTTTCTCTACATCTCTGCATCAAAATATTGTTAAAAAGCCTATGCTTCTATTTACTTCATGCTAATCGAGAAAAAATTATCAGAAGTAGCCATATTACTTGCTTCCTTGTAAGTAGAGGTGAAATGAGGGAGTACCATAGGTTAAAGTGATAATCAAAAGCTGGTTGCTATGTCACTAAAGTTCCTTTGTTTGTATGGACAGCAGTTGACAAATTCCTGTATGAGAAATGTATTAAGTTTTTCATACCAGAAACCAAAAATAAGGAATGTCACAAAAACGACGAACCCCACAAAAAATGTATATGACATAAATTGTGTGTTTTAATGTGCTCTACATTTTTTATGTAGTAAGTTTTTGTCCATCTCTTACGGTTTAGCAGTTATTCAAAATTCCGTAAAATTCATCAAGAATAAACTACTCTTCAGAGGCTATTCCCAGAAAATTCAAGATATACATTTTATTTGTCAGGTAAATATCTTTAATATACGAAATTTTAATCAAAATCGTTAGAGCCATTTTTGAGAAAATCAAAATGTTCAAAAAAAGTTCCATATAAAGGGTAGTTGGGGGTGGGGGGATTTTTCTCAAAATCGTCGTGTCGCATCCCTGGAAGATACTAAACTTAAATACCAAGTTTGGTATTTTACCTACTTTTCGTTTTTGAGTTATCGTGTTCACAGACACACGACCACACGGACACACGGACACACACACACACACACACACACACACACACAACGGACCTTTTTCCGAAAATGCTTTTTTTTTTTAGGTAAAGGGGACCCTAAAACATATATTTCCGGTGAAATCTCGGTATCGAATTTTTTGGTGGAGTGCAATACATTCTCTATACACTATGTACATAGTGCCTATAGAGAAAGTAAAAATGACCTATTAGACATTCGTAAAAGCAGATCATTATGTACAACATACAATTGTTACCTATATAAGCTGGCTCTGACTGATTTCCTTCTTTACATATGTACATTATTAAAACACCCAAGCAATTATAACACGAATTGTAATATTCATTGATAGAATCTAAAATAATATCCAAATAATAAAATTAATTTCTTAAATATCTTCAGACTCTTACCAGGTAAAAACGAAAATAGGAATTAAACTAAATATTTACTCATCTTTATTACTGAAAACTATAGTTATATACTTCTGAAGCCTTTCAAATGAAAACCTCATTCTACGTTCCGACAAATACAATTTACAATGCGAAAAAATTCGTTCCACTTCGCATGATGTATCAGTATCACCAGCAAATAGCATTAGGATCTAAAAGTGCAGCTTGTATGCGATAGATCACACTGAAATCTGCATTATTTTCATTTACACTTTTTATTTTTAATCTTTATTTCAGGGAGTATGCTCGTGGATTAGTAGATCCGTCCGTGTTGACAGTTCTACATGCCGCACAGATTCAGTTCAGCTCCATACCTCTGGACTATAACAGTGTGACAGTTGTGGATAACTTTCCGAACAAATTTGCAATCAATATTATGTTTCTGTGAAGTGTTCTGTTACTAGACGTTTGGCAGTTTGTTTACAAGAACTGCCATCGGTTTCTGAATAAGTACCTACATGCATAAGTGCACTGCTAGAAAACTTACTAAAAAGAAATGGCGTTTTATTTATGAACTGCTGTGGTTCTCAGAGTCCCATTCTATACTGGGCGTGAAAGACTGCTTAATTTTGCTCAGAGGCCTCTCTGTCAGGCTTGAGGTTCTTTTACGTGCTGTAAATCTATGACACGGGACCCGGTTTTACTTCCCTTCCGAAAAAATCCATCGTCCTCCGCCGGGTTTGAACCCATGACCTTGGGTATGTGAAGCCAGCATGGTAACCATTACATCACGGAGGGTGACTAGAAAACTTATGGTTGTAAAACAAATTAATTTTGTTCATATTTGAGCAGAACACAGATGTTATTCGAACGCCTTCCTTCCTATCGACGTGGTTCTATGTTTTGCACTACTGGGTTTGCACTCTACGTTGAGCTTTGCTCGCGCAAGTATTGCCAACCCTGGCCGGTCTTACTCTGCACAAGGAAATTGGTACGAACTTCCTAGCTCTGGTTATCCTGGAAAACGCTGTACATGACCCAGGTCTGGCTCAGAGGGGAAGTGGCGGGAGAGGAGTACACAAGACAGATGAGCATGTATAAGATGTACCGGAACGAAAAACAGCTTGTGGTGTGTTGACAGGTAACACGTGTACTTCACGCCTGATCACAGAGTTGCTGAGCCGTGCTTACCTGGGTGTATCACCGTCATGGAACAGCTCTGGGTGATGGTGTGCCGCGTTCAGGCCGTTAGCGATCAGAAAGAAGCTGGCCATCGCTTCTATCCACAACCACATGTAGACCGTGTCCTTGAGTGTTGCCCCGCTGTATGTATACATGAAGAGGAGTGGCAGGAAGGGGATGATGTCCTCTCTCCTCAAACCGAGGGGTGCGCTTCCTCTAGCGGCCTGCACCACCCTGCAACAGACCATATCAAAATCATCTAATGTGTGCCATTCGCCTGACTTTCCCTACATCTCTACAACAAATTATTGCTTATGCTTCTATCTACCAGACAGTGTCCTTATTACATAGTTCCTTGTAAGTAGAAGGGGAATAAGAAAATGCACAGGCTAAAGCGATAGTCTCGTCCCTTAAAAGTCGGTTGCTATGTAAAACAATTGAAATTCCAATCTCTTTTCTTGTCAGGAGTAAACCAAGAGAAACGAGAAGAAAGATGTTTTCCCGTTTGAAAACAATAATCCGGATTACCCCGAAAACGGTTAAATCTACAAAGAGAAAATCTGACGTGTTCCATTCACATGACTTTCTCTACATCCCTGCAAAAATTGTTGTTAAAAGGCTCATGCTTCTATTTAATGCATGCTAATCCAGAAAAAATTAGCAGAAATAGTCTTATTACTTGCTTCCTTGTAAGTAGAAGCGAAATAAGGGAGTACCATAGCTTAAAGTGATAGTCAAAAGCTGGTTTCTATGTGACTGAAGTTCCTTTGTTTGTATGGACAGGAGTTGATAAGTTCCCGTATGGGAAAAGTATAAGTATTTTTAAAGCTAAGACCAAAACATAGAATATCTCAAAAACGATCAACTCCAGTGAAAAAACTGTATATAACATAAATTGTGTGTTTTAACGTGCTCTAAATTTTTGTGTGGTAAGTTTTTGTCCATCTCTTACGGTTTGGTTCTAACGATTTTGATTAAAATATCGTATATTAAATATATTTATCTGACAAATAAAATGTTTATTTTGAATTTTCTGGGAATAGCCTCTGAAGACATCCTTATTCTAAATGAATTTTGCGGAATTTTGCATAACCGGTAAACCTTAGGGCATAGACAAAAACCTACTACACAAAAAATATAAATTTCGTTAAAACACAAATTATTTTATATGCATTTTTACTTTCTCTATACTCACTATGTACATAGTGATTAGAGAATGTATTGCACTCAACCAAAAAATTCGATACCGAGATTTCACCGGAAATATATGTTTTAGGGTCCCCTGTATCCAAAAAAAGTATTTTCAGAAAAAGGTCCGTGTGTGTATGTGTGTGTGTCCGTATGTCAGTGTGTTCGTGTGTCTGTGAACACGATAACTCAAAAACGAAAAGTTGGTAAAATACCAAACTTGGTATTTAAGTTTTAGTATCTTCCAGGGATGCGACACGAAGATTTTGAGAAAAATCCCCCCACCCCAAACTACCCTTTACATGGAACTTTTTTCGAAAATTTTGATTTTCTAAAAAATGTCTAACGATTTTGATTAAAATATCCTATATTAAAATTATTTACCTGACAAATAAAATGTATATTTTGAATTTTCTGGGAATAGCCTCTGAAGAGTACTTTATTCTGGGTGAATTTTTCGTAACTATTAAACCGTAAGAGATGGACAAAAACTTAACCCCCCAAAAAATGTAGAGCACGTTAAACCACACTATTTATGTTATATACATTTTTTTCGTGGAGTTGATCGTTTTTGAGATATTCCTCTTTCTTGGTTTCAGCTTTGAAAAACGTATACTTTTCTCATACAGGAATTTGTCAACTCCTGTCCATGCAAACAAAGGAACATCAGTCACATAGCAACCAGCTTTTGGCTTTCATTTTAACCTATGGTACTCCCTTATTTCGTTTCTACTTACAATAAAACAAGAAATAAGACTATTTCTGCTAATTTTTCTCGATTAGTATGAAATAAATAAAACATAAGCTTATTAACAATAATAATAATTTACAGAGATATAGAGAAAGTTATGTGAATGGAACACATCAGAGTTTTTTCCTGGAGTTGGCCGTTTTTCAGATATTTCTTGTCACTGAAATACTTAATACTGTTCTCATACGGAAACTTGTCAACCCCGGACCGCGCAAAGAATCTGATTTCTATACCATAGCAACCACATTTTAACCTAGTGTATTCCCTTATTTTCCTTCTACCTATATAAAACTGTTTCTGCTAGTGTTTATCTTGATTAGCATTAATTAGATAGAAGAATGAGCTTTTTAGCAATAATTTGTTACAGAGAGGTAGATAAAATCATGTGAATGGAATACATCAGATTTTTACTAAAAATTCTTTGATTTTTCTCTATAGAAAAGTGATACCACTTTCTCTAGCACTTACATATGTATAATGTACACAGTAGGTAGAGAAAGTATTGTATTGCACCCAATTCGATGCAAAGAATTCACCGGAAATACATGTTTGATGGTCCTTGAAAACAAAAAAGTCCGCCAGCTAATTACCAAACTTGGTATTTAAGTTCAGCAGCTTGGAAGGGTGCGACATGAAGTTTTGCAGGAAAATCCCTCACCCCGAACTGCCCTAAACATGGAACATTTTTGGAAATTGTTGATTATCTAAACATTGACTATCAATTTAGATTAAAAATACATATATTATATATGTTTACATGTAAATAAAGC
The DNA here is from genome assembly GCA_030762935.1 of Hymenopus coronatus. Lineage (NCBI taxonomy): Eukaryota > Metazoa > Arthropoda > Insecta > Mantodea > Hymenopodidae > Hymenopus > Hymenopus coronatus. Next base: position 15,985,345 of record CM060882.1, on the reverse strand, counting down.
GTATGTCCTGAATTTTTTTGGGAATAACCGCTGAATATTCTTCATTCTGAATGACTTTTGCAATACTGGTAAACCGTAAGAGAAACAAAAACTGATGTGTTTCCATTCACATGACTTTCTCCACATCTCTGTAACAAATTATTATAAATAAGTTTATTCTTCTATTTCGTGCTAAACGAGATAAACACTAGCAGAAGTGGTCTTATTACTTGCTCCCTTGTAAGTAGAAGGGAAATAAAGGAATGCACTAGACTAAACCGATAGTCAAATGTTTTAAAATGTGGTTGCTATGGGATTGAAATCCCATTTCTTTGTGTGGACAAACGTTGACAGTTCTGTATGAGAAATGTTTAAGTATTTTAAGACTGAAATCAATAACAAGGAGTATCTGAAAAACGGCCAATTTCATGAAAAATATGTATATGTTATAAATTGTGCGATTTTCGAGATCTACATTTTTTGTGAAGTAAGTTTTTGTCTATCTGTTACGGTTTACCAGTTATACAAAATTCAATAAAAATAATCCAGAATAAGCTGTTCTTAAGAGACTATTCCCAGAAAATGCAAGATATACATTTTATTTCGCGTATAAATATCTTAAATATAGCAGATTTTTAATAAAAATCGCTTGGGCCATTTTAGAGAAATCAAACATTTCGAACATGCTTCCATTTAAAGGATAGTTTGAGGTGGGGACGTTTTCTTGAAAATCTTCGCGTCGCATCCTTGGAAGATACTGAACTCAAAACTCAAGTATTTAACAGACTTTTTTTTTGAGCTATGTTGTCCACAGACACACACGGACATTTTTCTAAAAATGTTTTTTTTTATTCATGGTAACCCAAAACATGTATTTCCGGTGAAATCTCGGTATTGAATTTTTGGGTGGAATACAATACCTTCGCTATACAGTATGTACATAGTACGTGTGGAGAAAGTAAAAATGTATATCTCGTAAAAACACATAATTTTGTCTTGTAGACTTTTTGTAGAGTTAATCATTTCAGAGATATTCTCTGTTATTGGCTCCAATTTTAAAATACTTTGAAAATTGCACAGGGCAGCTTTAAAAGGAGTGGACTATCGCTTTAGCCTACCGTATATCTCTCTACTTACAAGGAACTAAGTACGAGGGTGGTCTGAAAAGTTTTTAAAAGGAGTGGACTATCGCTTTAGCCTACCGTATATCTCTCTACTTACAAGGAACTAAGTACGAGGGTGGTCTGAAAAGTTTCCGACCCCAACATGAAGATAGCAGCACTCGTAAATAAAAACTACTGAATTTCGTTGTTCATCTGTTGACAGTTACTCACCAAAGTTGCAGCCATTTTGGACGCTCAGTAGTTGTGTAACAGTCGTTTGAGTGAGGTGATGTGAGTGTTTTTATGAAAATGGACAAAATCGAGTATCGAGCTGGTATTAAATATTTGTTTTTGAAAGGCAATACGTCTACGCAAATCAAAGATGAGTTGGATTCTGTGTATGGGGGACTCTGCACCATCATTTACCATAGTGAAAATTTGGGCAGCTGAATTTAAACGTGGTCGTAAAAGCTTGGGAGACGATGAACGCTCGGGACGTCCAAAAACTGCATCTACCGACGAAACCATCGCCAAAGTTCACCAAATGGTGCTAGATGACCGCCGAAGTAAAGTGAGAGAGATAGCAGAGGCTATGAGCATGTCAAAAGAACGTGTTTGTCACATATTAAATCAAAATTTAGACATGAGAAAGCTGTCAGCGCGTTGGATACCGCTCACGTGTGACCAAAAACGTATTCGTGTTGCAGTTTAGGTGCAATAAATCCGAGTTTTGGCGCCGATTAATTACTGTAGATGAAATTTGAATACACTATTATACGCCCGAAACAAAAATACATTCCAAACAGTGGACTGCAAAGGGGGAAACGGCTCAAAAAAAACGGGGTTTTTTCGGCTGGAAAAGTGATGGCGACTGTTTTTTTTGGGGGGGGGGGATAATCATGGAGTTATTTTAATCGATTATCTTCAAAAAAGAAAAACCAATACAGGAGCACATTACGCATCATTACTTGACAAGCTTAAGGCAGAAAAACGGCCACATTTGCAGAAAAAGAAAATCCTGTTTCACCATGACAACATCTCAGCGGTTGCAATGCCAAAAATCCACGAATTACGGTTTGAACTGCTTGACCATCCTCCTTACTCACCAGATCTAGCCCCAAGCGACTTCTTTTTGTTCTCTCATTGAAAATTGCGCTCGGAGGACAGAGATGTTCGTCAAATGAAGAGGCTATCACCTTCGTTAAGTCGCTACGTCCGTAGCAGAGCAATTTTGACCAGCTTGTTATGACATTTACACTAGAACCTTTGGTGTGGTGTGTAATTGGAATATGTGGGATTATTGGTCCATATTTCCCCGAGGATTGTGTTGGTCATGCACTAACTGTAAATTCCCACCGCCATGTTGAAATTTGCAACATTTTGTCAGGCCAGAACTCCAGGGACGACAGTTGAAGAACATTTGGTTTTAGCAGTATGCTGCTATGGCATATACTGCACTTCAAAACATGGTTTTTCTCCAACGAGTGTTCCCCAATCGACTGATCTCCTGGTTTGGAGATTTAACTTGACCGTCCTAATCTCCAGATTTAACAGTTCCGAAATAATTACCGTTTACAAACCATCAGGAGTTGAATTTCCATCGGCCAAGAAATCAATGCCATTCCACGGGAGATGGTGCGACATGCCATGAAAGTATTTCCGCATCGTCTTCAAGAATACATATATACAAATGGGGGCCTCTGAGCTGACGTTATATTCAAGTAGTGTAATATCCATAAGTGCAAATGTATATTGTTTCACTTTTTCACAAATAAAGTAGTTTCCCTTTATTTGCTAGTTTATTTCTCAACCGAAATATGGCAGATACATTACCGCCACCTATATTTAACTCCAGAGCAAACTTTATTTTCATATGCATTAAGAACTTGTTTACCAAATAGTATACGAGGGCCATTTCAGAGGTCATGGCAAGTATTTTTATCATTTTTATCAGTCAATAAAGTTGCAGAAAACAAAATAAAGATTATGCAATTGAAAGTCGCTGGAATGTTCTTCGTAATGGTGGTACTAAATTGGGATCCAGGCTATGGTTCCTGGATATTCAAAGATGTGTAAATAGTGGTCATTCTTTTATACATATTACGTACATATGCATAAACAAGTACACTTGCGTACGCGTAATACTCTTACAAGCTAACGACCTTCAAAATAATACCACAAGGCATCTTGGCCAACGATAAGGAAGGTGCTGAACACCATCAACTTCAGTGACATCCATCTTGGACCACAGCCTCTAGGATCTAACGTTTGCATCACAGGACAGAAGCACCTTTTGTGTCCAACCGCCATCTAGTGGCTATAACCATTACGCAACATCTATTAAATTGTTTTTCCAAGTTTTTGAAGTAAACAACAAAAGGACAATGGAAGGGGAGAAATCTCTAGTTGAAGGAATATTTAATACAATCACATATTTTTGGCCTGTCAGAAATTGTTATTGGTAAATTGGTATTATTGCATTAAACATTGAGGCAAGGTCATAACTTAATTTTATCCCAATTTCTTAGTCTAAAACTGAATATATGTATGAGACAGTCTCTCTCTCTCTCTCTCTCTCTCTCTCTCTCTCTCTCTCTCTCTCTCTCATACATATGTTTAAGAAAGGCTTGAAATCATTTTTAAGTGCACAGCAAAACAGGATGACAAGCATCAGAGATTATCCCAAATATGATAATGCCTTTCACTGTGGACTGCATGTATTGCATTCCTATTCTCACGGTCATGTACATAATCTAATAGTAATTATTTTTCGCTTCTAAATGGGCCAATTAGCAAGAGGTTTCTTATAAACCGAAGTAGGTTCGCAATGTTGTATGCGAATTTCCTTTTCCTTGTTTCTGTTTCTGCTATTCGAGAAACTACAACCAAACACCACACACGTTTGGCCATTATACTGGTTAAAAAACTTACATTCTAAATTTACTCTTTAATTGAACATTTAACACAACATCACTTAAATAAGTACCCTAACCTACGTATTGTAACATTTCCTTTACCTTGTATTTTTCTTCTGCTATACGAGAAACCACAACCAAAGACCACACACCTATTCACCATTGTACTGGTTTACAACCTACGGTCCAAATTGACATTTAACACCACAAAGTCTAATTTTTGGTTGCACATTTAAGCCACAAAAGCCATATTCATCTCCAGTGTTTATCACCACAACATGGCAGCTTGATATAAACATGCTTCACCAACCACAATGCATAAAGATAGTGCATATTCTATCTATTCTCTCTATATCTGTGATTTGCATGTGTCTACTACCTCTTGTCAATGCACTCAGACGTCATCTGGTGGTGACATCCCATTCTGCGTACAACAGGTTTTCAAATCTATATTTTGTAATAACCGCATATTTGGTTATTCGTAATATATAAAATGCCATGACTTCTGGAATTACCCTCTTAGATAAAACTGAAAGCTGTCCCGCAAGGAGCTTTATATATCCGGCAATCAAACATTAACAATAACATGGAAAATGATTGAAGTAGACGGCTAAAATTTTAAGCATATGGGTGAAACAAATATACAAAATATTAGGGCACAATGCTTTTACCTACATCATGCTAATCGAGATGAACATTAACAGAATTTATTTTATTACCCGCTTCCTTGTAAGTAGAAAGGAAATAAGGGCTAAGGTGATAGTCAAATCTTTTAAAATATGGTCGCCCTGTGAAACAATTGAAATTCAGTTCTCTTTGCTTGCTATGAGTAAACAAGACAGAGACTAAAAGAAGATGACTACCCGAAAGGAAAGTTTCAAATAGCTTAAAACTGAAACCAATAACACAGAATATCTCTGAAACGATTAAGTCTACAAAAAAATGTATATGCCCTAAATTCTGTGTCTTAACGAGATCTACATTTTTTATGGTAAGATTTTGTGTACCTCTTTAGGTTTACCCATTATGCAAAAGTCATTCAGAATGAAGAGGTCTTCAGATCTTACTCTCAGAAAATTCAAAATATACATTTGTTTGTCTTGAAAATATATTAAATATATTAAGCATATGGTATTTTACTCAAAATCGTATGAACCATTTTTGAGAAAATCAAAATTCTCGAAAAAAATATTTCTTGTAAACGGAAATTGGGGGTGAGGGGATTTTCCTGAAAATCGCATCTTAGAAAGATACTGAACTTAAATACTGAGTGTGGTATTTAATCGAGTTTTCGTTTTTGAGTTATGCTGGCCACAGAAACACACACAGACTTTTTCTAAAGTGTTTTTTTTTTTCTGGATTCAGAGGAGCCTAAAACTTGTATTTCCGGTGAAATCTTGTATTGAATTTTTGGGTGGAATGCAATACTTTCTCTATACACTATGTACATAGTATGGTAGAGAAAGTAAAAAGGGCACAATCCATGCAACTGCAGCCAAATGTAACCCCATCAACATCCAAACGTGCCATCACACCGGTTGTTTTACTTGGGTCCTCCCCGCCCTTTACCACAGGCACACTTGACGCGACTTGAACTCATAATGTCCGGCTTTGAATGGATGGCCTATCCACTTCGTATCACTAACGATTACGAACGGCATATGTAGAAAAGGCATTCAGCCAATAAGAGGCTCGACTATGAATACTCACCTGAGAACGGGGTGCATGTGGAAAGTCACCATATAGATGATGGGGCTGTATAACCAAGAGACATATCTGACCCATAGAGACTTGGTCTTGCTGGGCAGCCACTGCAGGAAAGGCTCGAACAGGGATATCTCCATGTCCAGCAATGTGTTGGTGTATAAATGGTGGCTTAGGGCATGCGACACTCTCCAATCCCTGCCACAAAAATAAACAACAAATATTTTATAACTGTATGTTTATGTTATAAGTCTACAATCCTGGAAGTAAATGCATCGCTCATTATTCTTAGTGACATAGCCGCACAACTTTCTCTACCCATTACAATACCTCGTACATCATTGGATTCATTAAAGATCTGATGTGTTACACTCACATGACTTTCTCTAGCCGTTCTACAAACTTCTTACATAAGATTCTTCTTCTTTCTGCACCTTGTTAATTGAGGTATTCAGCACAATGTTCTTATTACTTAGTTCCTTATAAGTAGGAAGAAAATAAGGGAATACACTAGGCTAAATCGATAGTCAAATGTTTTAAAAGCTGTCGTTATGCGATTGTCATTACAAATCGCTTCTTTTCTTGGCCAGGAGTAGAACAAAAGAAAAACGGACACTCCCGTCTGAGAAAAGTATAAGTATTTCACAACTGAAACTAATAAAAATGAATACCTCGAAAACGGTAAGCTCCACGAGAAAAATGTATATGATGTAAATTGTGTATTTTAACAAGGCCTACATTTTTTGTATAGTAAGTTTTTGTCTCTCTCTTACGGTTTATTAGTTATGCCAAATTAAGCGAAATTCATCCAGAATAAACAGGTCTTTAGAAGCTATTCCCAGAAAATTCAAGATATGCGTTTTATTTGTCAGGTAAATATCTTTAATATACGATATTTTAATCAAAATCGTTAGAGCCATTTTTAAGAAAATCAAAATTTTCGAAAAAAGTTCCATGTAAAGGGTAGTTTGGGGTGCGGGGATTTTTCTCAAAGTCTTCGTGTCGCATCCCTGGAAGATACTGAACTTAAATACTAAGTCTGGTATTTTAGCTACTTTTCGATTTTGAGTTATCGTGCTCACAGACACACGGACACGGACACACACACACACACATACACACACGGACCTTTTTCTGAAAATGCTTTTTTTTGGATTCAGGGGTCCTAAAACATGTATTTCCGGTGAAATCTCGACATTGAATTTTTGGGTGGAATGCAATACTTCTCTATCCCTATGTACATTGTACATATGGGGCAAGAGAAAGTAAAAAGGCATTCTTCTATTCACGATAACTTTTAATGTACCAGCACTATGTATACAGGATGATTCAAAATGCTTTTACAAGTTTGGGGATGGATTCCTGACATCAAAACAAGAAAATACATCCATATAAACATATGCTCTAAAACGGTTCCTTTTCGCCTTATCAATTTGTTAATGAAAGTCACCTTCAATATCTTTCCGAGTTCAATCTAACAACTTTATTTATTAATGCATTCATTCATAGAAGGCTTTGACCCATTTTACCCTGCAGAGTTGATCTTGTGTTGCCATGGCTACTTGTTAACATTTACCAGATGTGTAATACATTCCCCAGCATTCCTTACAAGTGCTGTCTACAGGGACTTGAGGCAATATTTATATGTTATTCACAAAATCTGCCAACATTTTATGAGTTTTATGTCATGTTTATAATATTTGATGTTCAATTGTTTTTATTCCTTTGCTTCCGAAATAGAAATCGGTGGATGCAAATTTTTACTACTCCTTGTGCTTTCGTCGCATTTAAGTGTTTTGATTTTCTCGATGCGATTTTGTTTTTCAACAGTATCTATAGTTACGTGTTGATTTTCTGGCTGGTGACGCCAAGTTATCATGAAGAAGGAGGCTTCTTCACGCGTAATGGAAAAGGCCGTTTAGAGATAACGCGTACAAATGTATTCGTGTTGAATTATACGCGCCCGTGGATTCACAGCGTTCAACAAAGTAAAGAATTGCATCGAGCGATTACAGTTAATTTTGGAATTGTAAAATAATAACTATAAAAATAAACTGCGATTCTACAAAAATCCTAGCAACTTATTATTTAAGAAGCCGCCAGGTGGTCTGGATCTGTGAAGCCCAACAAGCCCGATAAGAAACGCCCTGAGAAGAGTCAAACGCTACACAAAGACAAATATAAGCGCGAGTAGACTTATAATCCAACATTTGACGAGCGCTTATAGAAGCTCCACATTAATTGCTTCATACTTCATTCAAAACACTCTCCGAGACTTATTAGAAAATGTGCCACTGCAAATAAGAAGAAACATATGGTTTATGCATGATGCTCTAGCATATTTTAGTCTCATTGAGCGAGACGCTGGTATCTAGCTTGACAATGGATAGGTAGAGGGGGACCAGTTCCATGATCTGTAGGTGCCTCGATCTCAATTCTTTGGACTTTTATCTTTTGGGGGCATCTTAAACCTTTGGTTTATGAGTGTCTAGACGCAAGAGGTGGACATTTGGATCATTTGCTCTAAATGGTATTTGTGTGGAACACCTCCTAAAGAGCTAACAACGTCAAAAATAGAATAATATGTCACTTTTAAATATTTTGATTAATAGTATTTGGAACGTCAATAAATCGAGAGGTTTTGGGACATGTGTTTATATGAACATTTTTTTCTTGTTTTGATGAAAGGAAACTGTCCCAGATTTTCTAAAAAACATTTCAGAATCATCCTGTATACTAAGTAAAGAAGATATTGGTATTCCACCGGAAGTACATGTTTCGAGGTCACCTGACTATTAAAGCATTTTTAGAAAAAGATCCGTGTGTGTGACAGGACAACAATCCGTTAAATGCTAAATTTGGTATTTAATTTTACTATCTTCCAAGCATGGGACATGAAAAACTAAACAAAAATCCCCTCACCACAAATTACCCTTTGCATGTTAAAGTTTTTGAAAAGTTCGTTTTTCTCAAAAATGGCTCTAGCGATTATTGATTAAAATTCCGTATATTAATGATGTTTACATTTTTTTTTGTTGGTAGTGTTTAACGCCCGCTTTAACTACTAATGGCATCGCAGGCGGTGACACTGATGATACATGAATGATGATGGAGCACCGGTGGAATGCGATGGCGGGGGAAACCGGAGTACCCGGAGAAAACCCGCCCCAGCGCCGCTTTGTCCACCACAAATCTCACATGCGGTCGCTTGGGATCGAACCCCGGCCGTCTAGGTGAGAGGCTAGTGGTCTAACCACTCGGCCACGCCGCGGCCCCTTGATGTTTACATGACAAATAAAAAATATATATTGTATTTTCTGAGAAAGCTCCTGAAGACCTCTTGATTCTGGATGAATTTTCTGAGAAAGCTCCTGAAGACCTCTTGATTCTGGATAAATTTTGTATAATTAGTAAGCCGTAAGAGTTAGATATAGTTTAAACACACAATTTATGTCATTATATACTTTTTCGCGGAGTTGAGCATTTCGTAATATTCCTTGCTATTGGTTTCGGTTTTAAAATACACAGACTTTTCTCATACGGGATTTGTCAACTTCTGGCCATGCATACAAAACCAATTTCAACCACAGTCAAAAAATATCGTTAAAACCACAATTTATGTCATATTTATTTTTTTGTAGTTCTGTAATGTTTCTTGTTATTGGTTTCAGTTTTAGAATATTCTCATACGGCAATTTGTCAACTTCTGGCCATGCAAAGATATGAATTTCAATCACATAGCAACCATCTTTTAAAAGTTTTGACTATCGATTTAGCCTAATATATTCCATTATTTCCCTTCTACTTACAAGGAAGCAAGAAATACGACAATTCCTACTAATGTTTAACTCGACTAGCATGAAGTAGACAGAAGAATAAACTTTTTAACAATAATTTTTACGAGATGAGAAAGTCATGTGAATTGAAACATTAAATGTTTATTTTTTACTGTTTCTACCAAATACTATTGTATTGTGTTCCAAACAAAAATTCGATGTAGAGATGTTCCGAAAACATATGTATAAAAATATTTTTAGAAATAAGTCCGCGCTTGTGTGTGTGTGTAACATAACTCAGAAACGAAAAGTCGGTTAAATACCAAACAATAAAATCTCCCAAGGATGCGACACGAAGATTTTCATGAAAACATTCCACACCAAACTACCGTTTACATGGAACATTATTGAACATTTTTATTTCCTCAAAATAGTTCTAAAGCGTTGTGTGTAAATGTGTAATGAAATTGTATGTGTATTACAAAGAAGAGAAAGGAGAATAAACTTTTGTAAGGATATTTGTATAAGAGTGAATCGAGACTGCAACACATTAGGTTTTTTTTTTTTTTTTTTTTTTTTTTTTTCTTTTGCTTAGAAATCAATTCAAATTAAATAAAGTACTTATTTATACAATTTGTTTCAAAAACAATCCTCTAAAATATAGAACCGAGAAGTAAAACTTACGAGAATCATAGACGTTCCAAAAGAAAAACTCGATCTGCAAATTAACAAGTCAAAAGATGATACTATTACCTATCTGTTGCTGATTAGGGCCTAATGCATTTTAAGTGCTAATTCCAAGAAAAGCAGTGACAAGGGTAGAAAGCATGAAAACAAAAACAACCATTTCTCAGCAAATTAGCTCTTAATGAGATATGCATACTTTGAGGGATCCACAATTTTACAATGTCTCATGTCTGGAATGAATGCACAGACACTACTTTAGAATGCTCTAATAGATAGACTTAACGTAGAACTGTGTTCTCTGAGTTGGAAAAAGTATACAATCTCGACGTCGTCAATTTACGAACCAGTTATAGCGTATGCTTGGCTTAATTCTCTCTTGAAACACAACAAAAATATTATTGACGTCTGATTCACGTGAAGTTTGTAGATAAACAAAATACATTTAGAATATGTTTTGAATTGATTTGCGTCCAAAGTTTATCGAACTTTCTATAGTTATTTCTATTTGTAGAAATTATCTCATACTTGAAATAAAATTGGTAAATAAAAATAAAAATCACTATTTTTGTAGGAATTGGTACTTCGTGATCAATGGGGCCCAACCAAAAATTAAATCACATCTCGTAAAAACTTAATTTCCGGAATGATGTACACTGCACATTTTTGGAAGAAGAATCATACCTGGAAGGCATGAAGGTCAGATAATAGTAATACACTAACCTATTGAATGGCTTTAAAAAGAAATACACCTAGGTCTGAAGGACAGATAAAAGTAATACAGCCAGAGTATTGAACTATCTGAAGATGAAACGTACCTGGAAAGCAAGAAGGGCAGATCAAAGTAATACAATGAGACTAATGAGTGGCTTCAAGAAGAATCAAGCCCGGAGGGACAATATTGTGTGGTCTCAAGGAGAAACTTACAAGAAAGGAATGAAAAGAAATCAAACTTATTCACAGATAGTATTGAGTAACCTCAAGTATAATCCTACATGGAAGGACAGAACAAATTAATTCATTGACCATATTAGTGGCCTCAAGATGAAGCTATCTGGGAGGAATGAAGGGCAGGTAAAATTAATTCACTGACAGTAATGAGTGGCCTCAAGAAGATTCGTGCTTGGAAGGAATGAAGGTCAGATCAAACTAATTCATTGGCCGTATTAGTGGCCTCAAAAAGGTTCGTACCTGGGAGGAATGAAGAACAGATAAAATTAATTCACTGACAGAAATGAGAGGCCTCCAGAAGATTCCTACCTGGGAGGAATGAAGGTCAGATGAAACTAATTCATTGACAGAATTGAGAGGCCTCAAGAAGATTCATACCTGGAAAGAATGAAGTACAGATCAAACTATTTCGTTAACAGAATTGAATGATCACATGCAGAATAGTGCCTGGAAGACATGAAGACCAGATCAAAGTAATACAGTAACAGTGCAGAGTGGTATCAAGAAGAGGTGTAACTGGAACGCACGAAGGACATATCAGTAACAGTATTGAGTAGCCTCAAGAAAAAACGTACCTGGAAGGCATGAAGGACAGATCAAAGTAATACATCCTGAAGTTGTCCCTCATGTGGAAAAAGTTGTGTCCGGTCACGCAGGTAAAATTCAGCAACAATGCAGCCACTGTACCGATGAGATAACTGCCCTTGGCCGCTGCTAGAGCAGCCATGATGAGGGAACTGGCTAGTAAAATGTCGGCACACATCTTGCTCCGGTTGGAGGGTCCCGGCTTCACATCCTTGAGAATCTCTCTTGCCTTGCGCTTCAGAGTGCGATAGAAACCATTCTCACTGAACGTGTAAGGCGAGTTGCGAGGTGTGGCCGCCGATCGCACATGGAATTGCTTCAGCAGGATCTCAGCTGTTCTTGCGACGTGATGGGCTTCAAATGCCTCCGTTATATCGGTACCCTGCAACATACGTATTGCCACTTTAATATGGGCTTTCAAGAAGTTGTAAATGCGTGACAAAATAATTTTGTGATAAAAAAATTCCAACTTTTTAATGGAATTACAATCTCAGTGTCAGGTTAGCGAAATTATCGCCGAAGCAACCATCAAGCAGAGTTTTAAAGAACTGGTTTACTTAGTATGAGACTTATGGAACTGATTTGCAGAATGAAGCATCCATTTGATTGTATGGTAAATGTTGTAAAATGATCTGCGAAAATGAAATATATGAACGAAATTAAATGATTTGTGTATATGTATGAGACGATGGTTGAGTGGTTAGACCGCTTGTCTCTCACCAAGGTGTGTGTATGTGTGATATCAGAGTGTTCTTCCTTTTGTTGTTATGTTTTTCTGTTGTAGCGCACGCGCGCTCGCGTGTGTGTATTTATATATGTGAAATAGGGGTACGAAATGTTTTACTTTCAAGTATTCTTAGACAGCAGATATGTGCGGATACTCGACCCATACATCTGTGTGACGCAATTGATGTACTATGTTTCATAGTCGGCTTACCCTCCCCATATCTAGGACTGACACCCCCTAGGTCTTGCAAACGGATGCCTAGGAGTCAGAAGCCAACGGCACGAAACCACAGAATGGAGAACCTGCAACGAGTGGTCGGTCCGTAGACAGGTATGAATGATATGAAATTGAAGTGAAATGGACGATAGGATGGAGCATTTGGTGGAATGAGTTGCGGGGAAACCGGAGGATGCGGAGAAATCCCGCCCACCACAAATCTCACATACGGACGCTTGGGATCGAACCCGGTTCGCCTAGATGGGAGACGAGCGGTCTAAACACTCATCACAGCACTCTCCGTATTATTATGTACTTAATAAATACCACCACCACCGCCGCCGCCGCTGCTACACGACTTTCTCTATCAGTTCTGAAAACAAACTATCCTTACAAAAGATTATTCATTAGCCACATCATGTTAATCGAGATAAACATTAGTGGAAATAGTTTTAAACTTGCTTCCTTGCAAGCAGAAGGGAAATAAAGAAGTCCTCTGAGCTAACGCTATAGTCAGTTTTTAACAATCTATCACAGTGTGAAACAATTGAAATTCGGCTCTCTTTGCCTGGCTAGGAGTAAAACCAAGAGGTGTGAAACCAAAGATTACTTCCTGTTAGAGACAAGTTTTAAGAAGTTTAAAATTCAAACCAATAACACTCCTGGATAAGTAGTTGAAAAATTCAGTGCCATAGCCGGAATTTGAATGACGATTCTCCCGGTCTCTAAGCGGTTGCTTCACCACAGAGCTACTATGTAACATGCCAGCCCGGGATTAAATTCCTCAACTGACTCTCCTGTTTCCCGGTGAATCACAAGGTGATCTCGGGAGCTAAAGAGAAGAAAACCCAACGGGTTACCCAAATTCTATTCAACTCACCTGATTCATTTGGATGTTCTCGAAGTTAACACTTACCTTTTCTCTCGGCTTCGGTTCGGAGTACGTCCTACAGCGTCAGCAGCTCAGATGTAAGGGTTTTCTGCCACCTAGTTATTGCAACTTTCATACTTCAATCCAAGCTTATGCCAGCATTGCTGTATGAGGGGACAGCTATGTTAGCATTTCGACATCTTGTCACCAATATGTATTTCTGAATCTTGTGCACATTACCTCTTGCTAAATGAATTAGGATTTTTTTCAAAACGGTCATATAAAGTTCCCTACAATATGATACTCTAATCAAACAATCTGATGTGTTACACGTGACTTTCTCTAGCTGCTCTACAAACGTCTTACAAAACATTATTATTCTTTCTACTCAATCCTAATCGAGAAAACATTAGTGGAATATTCTTATTACTTAGTTCCTTATAAGTAGAACGGAACTAAGGGAATACATTAGGCTAAAGTGATAGTCAAATACTTTAAAAACTGTCGTTATGCGATTGTCATTGCAAATCGCTTCTTTAAGTGACCAGGAGTAGAACAAAAGAAAAGCGGACGCTTCATCTGAGAAAAGTATAAGTACTAATTGAAACCAATAACAAGGAATATCTTGAAAACGGTTACTTCCACAACAAAAACGCAAAGGACATAAATTGTGTCTTTTGATGAGATCTACATGCTTTGTGTAGTAAGTTTTTTCTATCCCTTACAGTTTAGCAGTTAAGCAAAATAACAGAATAACAGCCTTCTGAGGCTATTGCTAGAAAATTCAAAACATACATTTTATTTCTCGGGTACATATTTATAATATACGAGCTTTTAATCAAAATCGTTAGAGCCATTTTTGAAAAAATCAAAAGGAGGGCTGAGGGATTTTCTTGAAAACCTTCGTGTCAAATCCTTGAAAGATACTGAACTTAAATACCAAGTTTGGTATTTAACAGACTTTTCGTTTTTGAGCTATGATATCCACAGACATACAGACACATGAATCTTTTTCCAAAAATGCTTTTTCCAACAGGTATTTCTGGTGAAATCTCTGTATAGAAATTTTGGGTGCTTTCAATACCTTCTCTATACACTATGTACATAGTACGTGTAAGGAAAGTAAAAATTTAGATCCAGTTTTGTGAACGTCAACAGTGGGCAGGTGGACTTGATTTAAAATATTGTACACTCTTTAACTGCTGTGGTTCTCAGCGTCCCATTCTATACTGGGCGTGAAAAGACCGCTTAATTTTGCTCAGAGGCCTCTCCATCAGGCTCGAGGTTCTTTTACGTGCCGTAAATCTACGACACGGGACCCACGGCTTTACTTCCCTTCCGAAGGAAGCCATGCTAACGATTTTACGTCCGAAAAAATCCATTGTCCTCCGCCGGGTTTGAACCCACGACCTCGGGTATAGGAAGTCAGCATGGTAACCACTACACCACGGAGGACGCTAATTTGTATCGTGTGTTTAGAAGGTGGGGCAGCTATTAGCATACCCTGTACAACCTACCTTTGTGAACTTCAGCCAGTCAGCCCCGCCAGGGTGTTTATAGATCCACTGGTTGAAGTCATAAAGTTCGTCATGTATCCTCCAGAGACCTCCAGTGTCGTCATCCTGTTTCTTGCCCTCCAGCCAAACTTCCGACGAGCGGATGATTTCCTTCCGGAAGCTGGGAAACTTCAACCCTGGCAACGATGACTCTGGATGCCTTTCATCTTCTTCGACTCTTGGGCCCATCCTGCAAATCAACCGTTAGGCTTAGCAAAGTTCTTAAGCAAAGGAAGGCAAACTTGCAGGTCTTTATTTCCTAAAGAACAGGAAGGGTTTTAATATAACGATAGCTACAGGATTTGTCTTGAAAGAATTTTGAATTTTGAATCCAAAGAAAGCATTTTTGGAAAAAGGTCCGTGTATGTGTGCGTGTGTGTGTCTGTGGACAGCATAGCTCAAAAACGAAAAGACCGTTAAATACCAAACTTGGTATTTAAGTTTGATATCTTCCAAGGATGCGACACGAAGATTTTCAAGAAAATCCCCTCACCCCCAACTACCCTTTAAATGGAACTTTTTTCGAAAATGTTGATTTTCTCTAATATGCCTCTAACGATTTTGATTAAAATATTGATTTTTTAAAGATATTTACATGGAAAATAAAGTGTATATCTTGAATTTTCTGGGAATAGCCTCTGAAGACTACTTTATTCTGGATGAATTTTACAGAATTTTGCGTAACTACTAAACCGTAACAGATGGACAAAAGCTTACCACACAAAAAATGTAGAGCACGTTGAAACACACAATTTATGTTATAAACATTTTTTTCATGGAGTTGCTCGTTTTTGAGATATTCCTTGTTTTTGGTTTCAGCTTTAGAAAACATACTTTTCTCATACAGGAATTTGTGAACTCCTGTCCATACAAATAAAGGAGCGTCAGTTACATAGCAATCAGCTGTACACTGTACATAGCAACACTGTAATATGTCCCTTCGTTTTTCGTGTTATGCACTCGAATGGTTGATAAATTAGCCAGTGGCGTACTGGCACTTCAGAAACTTACAGTCGTTACTTCGAAATTTTAATAAACAGGCCATAAGTCTCCTATCTTAAATTATTTCTTTAAGTAAGCTACATATTCTGTGAAAATACTTCGGTATAGTTCGTTAATACCCTGTATAGGGCAAGTAACATGATGGAGAAATGACATTAACCCGGGCATAGCTAGTTTGCCAATTCTATGGCTTGAATTCCGTAAACAAACGAAGCAAGTTCGCGAACACTCATGGATAAACCATTCGACTTCTCTTACCGAAAGGCATTCTACAGTTCATATTTCCCAGGAATCCATCGCTTGGGAAAAGCGAGCGGAGAGGCAAATTAAGAAACAAATTCCTCCTGCTTTCGTAGGATGCAAATAGATAAGTATTTCGTTTCGGAATCTCGCATTTATCAAAGCTAATTCACAAGTGGTAAATGTGCCGGGTAGAAGATAAATTATTACATTCCTTCTGATATGTGCTTTATAGAAGCATTACAAACAAACATGTCTAATGGCATTTTGTTCTTTGATACACCCATCTGATGTGTTCCATTCACATGACTTTCTCTACATCTCTACAACAAATTCTTGTTAAAAAGCTCATTCTTCTGTTTACTTCATACTAATCGAGAAAAAATTAGCAGAAACAGTCTCATTACTTGCTTCCTTGTAATTAGAAAGGAAATAAAGGAGTACCATAGGTTAAAGTGATAATCAAAAGCTGGTTGCTAAGTGGCTGACGTTCCTTTGTTTGTATGGACACGAGTTTACAAATTCCCGTATGAGAAAAGCATAAGTATTTTAAAGCTGAAATCAATAACAAGGAATATCTCAAAAACGATATACTCCACCAAAAAAGGTATATGATATAAATTGTGTGTTTTATTCTGATCTACAATTTTTTGTGTAGTACGTATTTGTCTATCTCTTATGGTTTAGCAGCTATGCAAAATTCAGTAAAATTCATCCAGAATAAAGTAACATTCAGAGGCAATTCCCAAAAAAACTCAAGATATACATTTTATTTGTCAGGTAATATGTTTAATATACAATATTTTAATCAAAATTGTTAGCCATTTTTGAGAAAATTTAAATTTCCGAAAATGTTTGTATGTAAAAGGTAGTTGGAGTGGGGGGTTCTTGAAAATTGTGTAGCATCCTTGGAAGATACCAAACTTAAATACCAAGTTTGATATTTAGGGGTCTTTTCGTTTTTGAGCTATGCTTTGACTAAAGCGCGCGCGCGCGCGCGCACTCACACACACACACACACACACACACAAAAGGACCTTTTTCCAGAAATGCTTTTTTTTTGGATTCAGGGGGACCCAAAATATACATTTCCTTTGAAATCTCAGTATTGAATTTTTGGGTGAATTACAATACCTTTTCTATACACTATGCACATAGTACGTGTAGAGAAAGTAAAAATATCCATCCGTGAGAATTTGGTGTTTGTGAACAACATAACGAAAGTAAAACGAAAAGTCCATTAAATACCAAACTTGGTGTAGGCTGTTCCTCCAAGAATGCTATAAGATAATTTTACCCTTAAGGTGGTAAAATTTAGAAAATTTTGATTTTGTTAGAATGGCTCTAATAATGATTATACTTAAGATATTATGATAAATAAAATGTATATATTGAGTTCTCTGGGATTAGCCTCTGAAGACCTCTTCATTGAGGGTAACTTGTGTACACCTGGAGAACCGAGATTGTGTACACCTGGAGAACCGAGAGAGAGAGAGAGAGAGAGAGAGAGAGAGAGAGGGAGAGAGAGCGAAAACTTCCTACCTACAAAAATACACCTCTGGTGAAAACACACATTTTATGTGTACGTTTTACTTTTCTACACGTACTATGTGCATAGTGTATAAAGAAGGTATTGCATTCCACCAAAAATTCGATACCGAGATTTCATCGGAAATATATGTTTTAGGGTCCCTTGTATCCAAAGAAAAGTATTTTCAGAAAAAGATCTTCTTGTCAGTGTGTCTGTGAACACGATAACCCAAAAACGAAAAGTCGGTAAAGTACCAAACTTAGTATATAAGTTTAGTATCTTCCAGGAATGCGACACGAAGATTTTGAGAAAAATCCCCCCACCCTAAAACTATCCTTTACATGGAACTTTTTCGAACATTTTGATTTTCTAAAAAATGACTAACGATTTTGATTAAAATATCGTATATTAAAGATATTTACGTGACAAATAAAATGTATAAAATAAGAACTGAAGCTTTCCTGGCGACGTGTTAATTCAAAATCTTCTCGGGCTTCCTGGCTAGAAGCCCGAGAAGATTTTGAATTAAATGAAATGTATGTCTTGAATTTTCTGAGAATAGGCTCTAAAGACTATTTTATTAAGAGGGAATTTTACGGAATTATGCATAACTGCTAAACCGTAAAAAATGGACAAAAACTTACCACACACAAAATGTAGAGCACATTAAAACACACAATTTATGCTGTATACATTTTTTTCGTGGAGTTGTTCGTTTTTGAGATATTTCTTGATTTTGTTTTCAGCTTCGAAAAAATTAACTTTTCTCATACAGGAATTTGTCAACTCCTGTCCATACAAATAAAGGAACTTCAATCACATAGCAATCAGCTTTTGACTATCACTTTAACCCATGGTACTCCTTTATTTTTCTTTTACTTACAAGGAAGCAAGGAATAAGACTATTTCTACTAATTTTTTGTCGATAGACTAGCATGAAATAAGTAAAAACATAAGCTTTTTAGCAATAATTTGTTGAAGAGATGTACAGAAAGCCATTTGAATGGAACACATTAGATTTTTTCAACCTGCTTTGCTTAACACCGACTTATCAGCACCTCATAACACGTTTAACGTTAAAAATTTTCAGAAATATTTTTATTACTTGCCTCCTTGTAAGTAGAAGCGGAATAAGGAAGTAAAGTAAAATTAAAGTGATGGTCAAAAGCTAGTTCTTAT
This sequence comes from Hymenopus coronatus, assembly GCA_030762935.1. NCBI lineage: Eukaryota > Metazoa > Arthropoda > Insecta > Mantodea > Hymenopodidae > Hymenopus > Hymenopus coronatus. Next base: position 15,966,326 of record CM060882.1, on the reverse strand, counting down.
GTGACTGAAGTTCCTTTGTTACTATGGACAGCAGTTGACAAATTCCCGTATGGAAAAAATAAGTTTTTTAAAGCTGAAACCAATAACAAGGAATATCTGATAAAAGATCCCTCCACGAAAAAAATGTATATAACATAAAGTGTGTGTTTTAACGAACTCTACATTTTCTGTTGTGCAAGTTTTTCTCTATCTCTTACGGTTTGCGAGTTATACAAAATTCTGTAAAGTTCATCGAGAATAAGGTAGTCTTCAGAGACTTTTCCCAATAAATTCAAGATATTCTATTTGTTTTTCAGGTAAATATCTTTAATATACGATATTTTAATTAAAATCGTTACAGCCCTTTTTGAGAAAATTAAAATTTTCGAAAATTTTTCAATGTAAAGGGTAGTAGGGATCTGGTGGATCATCTTGAAAATCTTCGTGTCGCATCCTTGGAAGATACTCAACCTGAATACCAAGTTTGGTATTTAACCAACCTTTCGTTTTTGAGCTATGCCGTCCACAGGCACACACACTTAGGATATTTTTCTAAAAATCTTATTTTGGGTTCAGGGGGTCCCAAAACGTATATTTCTAGTGAAGTCTGGGTATCGAATTTTTGGGTGCAATACAATACCTTCTGTATACACTATGTACATAGTACGTGTAGAGAAAGTAAAAACGTGTATATATAGTATGTTAGATGTAATACTATTATTAATTTGTATTTACTATTATTGAGTGTAAGATTTGAATTTTGTACATTCAACTCTGCGACCGGGCAGTACCCAATTGCAGAGAATAAATACGTACTAATGAACCAGACTTACCTTGCTGAAGAAAATGACCAACTGATAGCGTCCTCACACACTACAGCACTACTATGTTATGGAGAGTGAGCCAAGTACTTATCTTATGTACATGAGCACAAGGGTCAAACGGGTCGAGATTCAGATGACCCTTTCTTTAAAAGGTCCCACTATCAGCTGTTCTTTGCATGCTTTTGACGCCATCTGTATCAATTCTCCAAAAAGTCACGTGGTTTACTTTATCACGTAGGTAGAAAAATCTGATTGTTCCATTCACATGACTTTCTCCACTTCTTTGCAACAAATTATTGTTAAAAAGCTTGTGCGTCTTTTTACTTCCTGCTAATCGAGTAAAAATTAGCAGAAATAGTCTTATTACTTGCTTCCTTGTAAGTAGAAGCGAAATGAGGAAGTAGCATAGGTTAAAGTGATGTTCAAAAACTAGTTGATATGTGATTGAAATGCCTTTATTTGTATGGACAGTTGAGAAGCTCCTGTATGAAACAAAAAACAAGGAATATCTAAAAAACATTCAACTCCACGAAAAAAATGTATATAACATAACTTGTATGTTTTAACGTGCTCTACATTTCTTGTGTGGTAAGTTTTTTTTTATCTCTTACGGTTTAGTAGTTATGCAAAATTCCGTAAAATTCACTCAGAATAAAGTAGTCTTCAGAGGCTATTCCCAGAAAATTCAAAATATTCATTTTATTTTTAAGGTAAATATCTTTAATATACGATATTTTAATCAAAATCGTTAGAGCCATTTTTTACAAAATCAAAATTTTCGAAAAAAGTTCCATGTAAAGGGTAGTTTAGGGTGGGGGGATTTTTCTCAAAATCTTCTTGTCGCATCACTGAAAGGTACTAAACTTAAATACCAAGTTTGGTATTTTACCGACTTTTCGTTTTTGAGTTATCGTGTTCACAGTCACACGGACACACACGGACCTTTTTCTGAAAATACTTTTTTTTGGATATAGGGGACCCTAAATCATACATTTCCGGTGAAATCTCGGTATCGAATTTTTTGGTGGAGTACGTGTAGAGAAAGTAAAAGGTATTGAATTCAACCCAAAAAATCTGATGTGTTGCATTCACATGACTTTCTCTACATGTCAGTAACAAATTATTATTAATAAGCTTATACTTCCATCCACTTCATACTAATCGAGATAAACCTTAGCAGAAGTTGTCTTCTTACTTAGTTCCTTTGACGTAGAAAGGAAATACACTAGACTAAACGATTGTAAAATCTCCTAAAAGCTGGTTGCTATGGGATTGAAATCCGTTTCTTTGCGTAGCCAGAAGTTCACAAGTTCCCGTGTGAGAGAAATGTTTTAAAACTGAAACGAATGATAAGAAATATCTCGGAAAAGGTCAACCCCACGAAAAAGTGGCATGTAGGTGTTTTCAGGAGATATATATTTTATGTGAGTAAGTTTTTGTCTATCTCTTATGGTTTACCATTTACGCAAAATTCAGCACAAATCATCCATAACAAAAAGGTCTTCAGAGTCTGTTTCCAGAAAATTTAAGACATACAGTTTATTTGTCAGTATATATCTTTAATATACGAAATTTTAATCAAAATTGTTAGAGCCATTTTTGAGAAAATCAAAATTTTCGAAAAAAATTCCACGTAAACGGTAGTTGGGGATGGGGGGGATTTTCTTGAAAATCTTCATGTCGCATTCTTGGAAAATACTGAACTTAAATACCAAGTTTGGTATTTAACGTATTTTTTGTTTTTGAGCTATGCTGCCCACAGAAACTCTCTCTCTCTCTCTCTCTCTCTCTCTCTCTCTCTCTCTCTCTCTCTCTCTCTCTCTCTCTCTCTCTCTCTCTCTCTCTCTCTCTCTCTCTCTCTCTCTCTCACACACACACACACACAGACACGTACATTTTTCTACACGTGTTTTGTTTTGGATTCAGAGGTCTCATAACATGTATATCAGATGAAATCTCGGTATCTATAAATTTTTTTTAGTGTATTACAATACCTTTCCTATACACTATATATATAGGTACATAGTTCCTGTATAGATAGTAATTAGATGTCAAGATTTCACGAAAAACACATGGTTTTTGGATCCTAAGTTCAGAAAGAACATTTTACTTTCTCTACACGTAGTATATACATAGTGCATAGAGAGGGTATTGTATTGCACCCAAAAATTTGATACCGAGATATTACCGGTGGTATATGTTTTGGTTCCCCCCATATCCAAAAAAGCATTTGTGTGTGTGTGTGTGTGTGTGTGGACAGCACATCTCAAAAACGAAAAATCGGTTAAATACCAAACTTGGTATTTAAGTTCAGTATCTTCCCAGGATGCGATACGAAGATTTTCAAGAAAATCCCTCCACCCTCAACTAACCTTTACATGGAACATTTTTAAAAAATGTTGAGTTTCTCGAAAATGGCTCTAACGATTATTATTTAAATAACTTATGTTTAAGATATTTTATGACAAACAAAATGTATTTGAATTTTCTGGAAATAGCATCTCAAGACCTCTTCATTCTGGATGACTTTTGAATAACGCAAACCGTAAGAGATATACAAAAACATACTATACAAAAATGTAGATCTCATTAAAATACACAATTTATCTTATATACTTATTTTTACAGAGGTAACCGTTTTCGAGATATTCCGGATTATTCGTTTCAATTTAAAGCCACAAATTTGTCTCAAACGGGAAGACACCTTCTTTCTCGTTTCTCGTTTGTTTACTCCTGGCAAGCAAAGAGATTGGAATTTCAATTGTTCCACATAACGACCGGCTTTTAAAGGACGAGACTATCGCTTTAGCCTGTGCATTTTCTTATGTCCCTTCTACTTACAAGGAAGCTAGTAATTAGACTAATTTTGCTTACGTTTATCTTGCGCAGCACGATATAGGCAGATAACTGATTAATGTTTTGAATAAGACTTGTTTACCAAACAGCTAGAGGACATGTGAATGAAACACATTCGATTTTTGCCCTTCTACTCGTAGTTACAAGTAACGAAGCAATAAGGGCAAATTTCTGCTAATATTTATCTCGATTACCATGAAGTAGGTAGAAGAATAAGCTTTTTAACAATAATTTGTTACAGAGAGTCATGTGAATTGAACAAGTCAGATTTTTAACAGGGTACCGACGGATTTTCATGGAGTTTGCAGAGCAACCAGATGATGTAGAGCTGAGTCAAGGATATTTTCAGTAGGACGGCGCTACATGCCATACATCAAATGAAGCCATAGCACTATTGCAATTTTCTTTGACGACCGGATAATTTCCAGAAACTTGTGGCCTCCGAGATCTCCGGTTTTGACAACGTCGGGCATCTTTCTATGGCGTTACTTAAAAGACAGTTTTACGCCACACGTCCCCAGACATTGGACGATCCGAAAAACAAAATTACACATGAGATTCAAGTTATTGACAACATAGTCCTCCAACTGGCCAGTAATTGAACATGTTGATTTTCGACATTTGTTACAAAGGTAAATAATTTCCCAAACTTCTTCTACATTCAGGTATAAATAAGTTGTTTTGAGAAATGTTCTCTTCTATATAAATAATCTTACGGCTGCCTTTACTTGATTCTTATTTCCTTTGGTGTGTTGCACGTCTACATTGAAACTGATTGTTCTTACGTAACGTTCTAAGAAATAAATTGTATTAGCCGAAATGATGACATGAAAGTCTGGCAAACATGCTTTTCAAGAAATGAGTGTTCTTATCTATTACAAAACTTGTTTGTTTGGATTCCATACTTCTGAGAAAGCACGATTAAATGATGAAACATATTCCCTCTCGTTAAACTTATACTTCGGCGTATCGGTTTCTGGTTCTATGCCAATGAACTTGTCATACATTCTGAATGACTTCACAGAGATTGCGAAAATAAATGTGGTCAGATATTTCTGGCTGATAACGGCTGTTGTTTTTTAATTAAAGCTTTCATAGCCTGATAGGCAAAACAAACACCAGAGAACATATAAGCTGTTATATCCGACGATGGTCATTTTAAAGCAAAAATGACAATAACATCTGATAGCTTTTCCTAACTGCTCCATATACAAACTTTTCTTACAAAAGGTTATTCTTTTATCTAGATCATGCTAATCGAGAATCGCCTTATTACTTGCTTCCTTGTAAATAAAAGGGAAATAAGAGAATGCATTATGCGAAAGCGATAGTCAAATCTTTATCATGCTGGTCACTATGTGAAACAATTGAGGTTCGGTTCGCTTTTCAAGGTCCCGATTAAGAAAAGTTAAGGTAGTTTAACATTGAAATAAAAAACAAGGAAAACGGTCTACTCTACAAGGAAAGCGTACGTGAAATAATTTACGTGTTTTAACGGGGCCCATATTTTTTTTTTTTTTTTTTTTTGTATTCATTTTTGTCTCTTGGGGTTTAACCGTTGCACAAAATTCTGCAAAACTCATCCACAATAAAGAAAATGTAAGAAAATTCAAAATATTCATTTTCTTCGTGATGTAAATATCTTTACTATTTTTGGAGAAACAAAGTTTTCAAAAATTTTTCCATGTAAAGGGCAGTTTGTTGTGGGGATTTTTTTCCCCAAGCGACCGCTTGTGAGATTTGTGGTGGACAAAGCAGCGCTGGGGCGGGTTTTCTCCGGGTACTCCGGTTTCCCCCGCCACCGCATTCCACCGGTGCTCTATCATCATTCATATATCATCAGTATCACCGCCTGCGGTGCCATAAGTAGTTAAAGCGGGCGTTAAACACTGGGAAATTTTCGAAAATCTTCGTGCCACATCCTTGGAAGATAGCAAACATAAATACCAAGTTTGGTTTTTAACGGCCTCTTCGTTTTTTAGCTATGCTGTCCACAGACACACACACAGATCTTTTTCTAAACTTTTTTCGAACTAAGGGGACCTCAAAACATATTTCTCGTGAAATCTCTACATTAAATTTTTGGGTGAAATGCATATCCATTATGTACATTGTGCTTACAGCCTAGAGAAATTAAATCACCCTCCGTGGTGTAGTGGTTACCATGCTAGTTTCAAGGTCGCGGGTTCAAACCTGGCGGAGGACGATGGATTTTTTAGGGCGTAAAATTCCTTAGCATGGCTTCCTATGGAACGGAAGTAAAGCCATTGGTCCCGTCTCGCCACGTAAAGAACCTCAAGCCTGATTAACAAGCCACTGAGCAAAATTAGTCTTTCATGACCAATATAGAATGGGACACTGAGACCCACAGTAGTTAAAGAGCGTCCACAAATAAAAATAAATTTCCATTTTCATTTAGAGAAAGTAACACATAGAAATGATTGTTTTTCACTTTTTTTTTTTTAAGGTCTAGGTAATGGAAGAACTCTTGCCACAAGGTGTATAGCGAATGTATAAATTTCTTGTTTCTCGACGAAGTTTTTAACTTGTAGGATGTGAGTGCCTTGGATAACATTTTACTATTCGTGAAACAACGATTACACTCGGGTTGTCGTGATTACTGAGACCTTTACAAATTCTTTAAGTTGTCACGTCTCTTTGCGTATCACAAAAGTCTGCTCCATGCAGCTTTTCAACTTCGACTCCCAATACTTGCATCTGTAAACTGGCTCCAGCACATACATCTGAGGGGAAGTGTCCCCTTGCTTTGTTCAGCCGGACCATATGTCCGACAACATGTCTACTATTTTACCATTATTAATTCCATCAGTCAACAATGAACTGTCTCAGTAATTATAAGCTGAATGTATTAAACTTTATTGAAATTATTTACATTATTAAGGATGATATTCATTAAATCCTGAATGAAAATGTATACACATGTAACTTGTGAAATGCCAAAGAAAGAAAAAAAAACAAAAACAAAGAGCTAGCCCAGAGTTTGGTTTGCAGCATATGCCTCTGATGAATACCTACATTTAAATTTTTTCATAATATATGTTTCATGGTATGCCCTAACCTTGATTTCTCTGCAATGATCCACTACATCTTGATCTTGTGTTACTTAACTCAATATACCATAATTCAAAGGAACTTTCACATTAATAGAGAGAATATGAACAGATATCTTAGTAATTAATTTGTATGAATTTGGATTAATAAAATTATATTTCTATCTAGTACAAGCAACTACAACATACCTAATAATTGAAGCAATTGAAATTAAAATACAATCAATATTGTTACTTTCTATAAATTAGAAAGATTCCCCTGAGGCTGACATAAAAGTAGGAGTTGATGGCACACATGTGGGATTGCTTTCTGTTCCCAACATTATAAACTGACACATGACACACTGCTGTAAGCAGCACATCTTTAACTGGTACTACAGCACAAGCGAGTTGGTGATCCTGATGTGTGCGTGTGATTAATGCACAGCAATTGACAATAAAGCCATTCTCCTTCTAGCTCCCTAGTATTTAACAACAATGTTAGGATACAGCTTCAAAGCGTGGCATGATTCTAGATGTTCCATATTCATAATATCTTCTTTGGTACATAGTATGGATGAATGAATATTTATTTGTACAACTTCTTTTACTCAGCTTTCATATTTTTACTTTCTCTACACATACTATGTACAAAGTGTATAGAGAAGGTATTGCAATGTACCCAAAAATGCAATAGAAAGATTTCACTGGAAGTAAATGTTTTGAGACTCGCTGAATCCAAAATTTTTTTTTTTAGAAAAACGTCCATGTGTGTGTCTGTGTGTCAAAACACATAGCTCAAAAACGAAAAGACCTTTGAATACCAAACTTGGTATTCAAGTTCAGCATCTTCCAAAGATGCGACACCAAGATTTTCAAGAAAATCCCCCCACCCCCAACTATTTTTTTTGAAAATGTTGGTTTTCTCAAGATTGGCTCTAACAATTTTGATTAAAATATTGTATGTTAAAATTATTTACATGACAAATAAAATGTATATCTTGAATTTTCTGGGAATAGCCTCTGAAGTGTACTTTATTCTGGATGAATTTTACGGAATTTTGTATAACTGCTAAACCACAAGAAATGGACAAAAACTCAACACACAAAAAATGTAGAGCACGTTAAAGCACACAATTTATTCTATATACATTTTTTTTTGCTGGAGATTATCGTTTTTGAGATATTCCTTGTTATTAGTTTCAGCTCTCAAAAACTTTTACTTTTCTTATGCAGGAATTTGGCAACTCCTGTTCATACAAACAAGTCACATGCAACTATCACTTTAACCTATGGTACTCCCTTATTTCGCTTTTAGTTACAAGGAAGCAAGTAATAAGACTATTTCTGCTAATTTTTTCTGGATTAGCACGAAGTAAATAGTAGCATAAGCTTTTTAACAATAATTTGTTGCAGAGATTTAGAGAAAGTCATGTGAATGGAACACATCAGAGTTTTCTTACTCTAACCTAAACTATGTACAAATTTTAATTGCCCATTAGCCTCCCGAGTAGCTCTTGTCATCCCTCTCCTTCACTCTGCCTTCTTCTTTTGCACTCCTTACTTTTCTTGCTTTCTTCAAGAACCCACATATGCTGGCCATCTTCTTTTCTTCCTTCCCTTTTAACTTTCTCTATACGCACTATATACAGAGTGTATAAGGAAGGTATTGCACTCCATCCAAAAATTTGATAGTGAGATTTCACTGGAAATATATGTTTTAGGGTCCCCTTTATCTAAAAAAAACATTTTCAGAAAAAGGTCCGGGTGTCCGTGTGTCTGTGAACACGATAACTCAAAAATGAAAAGTTGGTAAAATACCAAACTTGGTATTCAAGTTTAGGATCTTCCAATGATGCGAAACGAAGATTTTGAGATAAATCTCCCCACCCCAAACTAGCCTTTACATGAAACTTTTTTGGGAAATTTTGATTTTCTAAAAAATGGCTCTAAAGATTTTGATTAAAGTGTTGTATATTAAAGATATTTACCTGACAAATAAAATGTATATTTTGAATTTTCTAGGAATAGCCTCTGAAGACTATTTTATTCTGAGTGAATTATCCGGAATTTTGTATAACTGCTAAACCGTAAGAGATAGACAAAAACTTACCACATAAACAATGTAGAGCACATTAAAACACACAATTTATGTTTTATACATTTTTTCTTGGAGTTAATCGTTTTTGAGATATTCCTTGTTTTTTTTCAGGGTCAAAAATCTTAACTTTCTCGTACAGGAATTTGTCAACTCATGTCCATACAAACAAAGGAACTTCAGTCTTATAGTAACCAGCTTTTGACTATCGCTTTAACCTATGCTACTCCCTTATTTCCTTTCTACTTACAAGGAAGAAAGTAATAAGACTATTTCTGCTAAGTTTACTAGATTAGCATGAAGTAAATAGAAGCATAAGCTTTTTAAGAATAATTTCTTGCAAGGATAAAGAGAAGGTCATGTGAATGGTACACATCAGATTTTTATAGCTATAATTTTCCCCTCTATTTTTTCCCAGACCTTGTTTCTCCATGTTACTATTTTCTTGCATTCTATCAAATAATGTTCTATACTTTCTTTCTCATCATACGCTTAACATATTCCTTTTCACTGCCTCTTATCCCTCTATGAAATATTGTTCCTGTTGTCATCCAAGCTAGTCCTTTTTCTTGCTTGTTACAGTAATCTACAGATGGTTCTCATCCCCAGTCTCTCTTTATTTGCTTATAAAATTGTATCAATTTCTTGTTTTCTAAACTTCCCCATATCTCCTGTCTTCATACTTTGTTGTTTACCCTGAAAAGAGGTCCCCACCCAGAAATCCAAATGTGGAACTGTTTACTTCCGGAATGTTTCTTTTTTCAGTGGGAAATCATTTTTATCTGGAATGTTTTTATTCAACCTTTTCTAACCATTTAAAATTAGGCACCATAAATGGCAGTTAAATCACCTAAGTAAAGAAAGGTATGGACAGGAAAGAAAATGAAATGGTCCCCTAGGCCTCGAATACTCTAATACCATCAGGGTCGAAGAAAACAAGAGTTAAGTCAAGCAAGACTGGATGGGAAAGGTAAAAGAGGGGATCTGATATGTGGAAAGGAAGAAATATCAGTCCAGGTCAATAACTCGCCAAGCTGACCAGTGCTTATTGGTGAGCAGCCCTTCCCTTTAGTTCATCACATTTTGTTTAGATCGGTTCCTTCAAATTATAGAAGCAATTAAGGGGTCTCCTTTCTATTATAACAAACCAAGAAAATCTTCTGTAGCAACTTTTAGACTCCTAACAGGCCATGACTGTCTCAATAAACATTTATTCAGGATTCGTATAGTGAGATCTGCTCTGTGTCCTTACTGTACACTTAGAGAAGATCTGGATGGAAACCATCTACTCTGCTGCCCAACCTTTAGTCAACATGATAATATAACATCAAAATCCTGGAATGCAAGAGAGCAAATTGCTTCACTGCCAACTGCTCAAATTTAGCTACCAACCAACCAACCGACCATATCTCCTGTCTTTCTATATCATCTGCCCTGCATTTTACTAGTTTACCTACATTACTCTCATTTCTTTCTTCAAGCCATTCCTATTTTCTCCATAATTTGTTCAACCCCTGCCCACCAACTATTTGTGCTCTCTAGATTTTTCGTTGCCTCATATATAGCTTTAAGATTTCTCCATTTGTTTTTACCAAACATTTATACCAAAATTGTATTATTTTCTCCATTACTATTCCATTGCCTTTTGTTTTCCCAAGTTCTACCAAGGCACTTCTCTTGGTACTGATCTCAGTAACCCCAATAATACTTTGCATATGATCCACCTTCTTATTTATGTCTGTGGCCCCCCAGATCTCCACTGCATGAAGCATCTTGATTTTACTAACACCTCATACTCTTTCCAGCCACTTGGTTGTCATCTCTAACTTGTATTTGCAAATTCTAAATCCTAACATTCCAGCCCTCCCTTTTGCTTCTATTTTTCTCCCATGTGTCTCCCATTCCCCTCTGTTATTCAACCTCACTCCAAGTATTCAAATTCCTTGACCGCTTCTACTATTTTCCCATTTAATATTCGCCTCTCCTCTTTTCTCACTTTAGGTCCTTTTTTGAAAACCATAACTTTAGACTTGCTTATATTTATTTGTATTCCCTGTTCCTCACAACATTTTTTAACCTCGTTTATTGACCTTTGTAATACGACAATTGATATGGATCCTAACATTAAATTGTCAGCATATAGGAATCTTGGAATTTTCTTATTCGCTACTACTGGGCAGTGTTGGTTTCTTTTTGGACTTTTACTTTCTCTACATGTTCTATGTGCATAGTGTATAGAGAAGGTATTGTATTGCACCCAAAAATTTGATACCAAGATTTCACCGGAAATACAAGGGGCGTGTGTGTGTGTGTGTGTGTTTGTGTGTGCATGCATGGGTGCGTGCGTGCATATGTGTGAGGGCAGCAAGGCTCAAAAACGAAAAGCCCACTAAAAACTAAGTTTGGTATCTTGCAAGGATGCGACACGGAGATTTTCAAAAAAATACCCCACCCCCAACAACCCTTTACACGGAAAAATGTCAAAGATTTTGATTTTCTCAAAAATGCTTCGAACAATTTTGATTAAAACCTCTTATATTTAACATATTTATATGAGAAATAAAATGTATATATTGAATTTTCTGGGAATAGCCTCTGAAGATATGTTTATTCTGGATGAATTTTGCAGAATTTTGCATAAATGGTAAACTGTAAAAGATAGACAAAAACTTACCACACAAAAAAGTAGCGCTCGTTAAAACACACAATTTATGTTTTACACATTTTTTGTGAGGTTGATCATTTTCGAGATATTCCTTTTATTAATTTCAGTTTTAAAATATTTAAACTTTTCTCATACGAGAACTTGTCAACGCTTGGCCACAAATTAATATCCCATAGCAATCACATTTTAAAGCATTTGAAAGTCGCCATATTTCCTTATTTTCCTTCTACTGCCAAGAAGTTATGCAAGAAGTCCATTTCTGCTAATGTTTCAGCATGAAAATAGAAGCAAAAGCTTATTACCAATAATGTGTTACAGAGCTGTAGAGAAAGCTATGTGAATGGAGCAATCAGATTTTTTTCTGTTATATCTTTTGTGAATATATTAAATATAGACAGTTTGGTAAAGTTGAAAGGTCAATCCTATAGAGACAATCATGTACTGTTATGGGACAAAAGTTGGCAACAGCTGATTTCCTTTATAATTTTGGAAATAAATTACAAATTTTAGCAATTTATAGCCCCTTTGGAGCTTTATTTTCTTGTGTTATTTTATTTATATAATTTGTATTCTAGTTTTCGTTTTACAATACTTTGATTCACAAGGAAATTTTATAATAGTGTTTTACTTAATTTGAGTTCCTTTCTTTGCCAAAAACTCCGCTTTTTCATTATCATCCACTCCACAATGCGATGGAACCAATTGTAAACAACTTTTTCCCCAGTTTATTAATTTGTTCAATCTTCTTTTGGATTTCTTTCAATTTTTACATTTTAGGGAGTCTTACTATTGTTTGTATAGCAGCCTGTGAGTCTGAAAGAATAACTATATTTTTGCTTTGATACAGCCAGGGAAATAAATATGGTAGTGTTTATAAACAGCTTCTATTTCTGCAGCAAAATTTGCGGTATATTTTCCCAACATTTCTACAAAAGGAAAAGAACTGGCGTATACCACCTGCTCCAGCCCCATCATTGGTATAGAAGAAGAACTAAATATACAGGAAATGGGAAAGGAACAAAGAAATGCTTATCAAAATGGGAGCTACAGTTGGGAAGGAAAATATGCAAATAATTTATTAAATTAACAAAAGTATAAACATTTATGTGGCAAGCTAAAGGATAACCTTATTCAATGAAGAAACATGACTAATGCTTAAAAACACAAACATTAGATATAAAAAGAGTAATAACGTATACCTAAAAAACACAACAATGCATAGAAATCATTTTAATTATTATTAGTATTAGTCATAAGCAATTTATTCATATCTTTGGTTCAAACATTCAATAAACTTTCCAAGAGGAAAATGCTATAGACATTTCATCAGTTAGTACAATTTTTACTTTCTCTATATGTACTATAGTATACAAAGAAGGTATTGCACTCCACCCAAAAATTTGATATCCTGATTTCACTGGAAATATATGTTTTAGGGTCCCCTGTATCCAAAAAAAGCATTTTTAGAGAAAGGTCCATGTGTATGTGTGTGTGTGCGTGAGTGTGTGAGTGTGTGAGTGTGTGTGTGTGTGTGAGTGTGTGAGTGTGTGTGTGAGTGTGTGTGTGTATGTGTGTGTGCATGTGTGCGTGTGAACACAATAACTTAAAAATGAAAAGTTGTTAAAATACCAAACTTGTCGTTTAGATTTAGTGTCTTCCAGGGAAGATTTTGAGAAAAATCCCCCCACCCCAAACTACCCTTTACATGGAACTTTTTTCGAAAATTTTGATCTTTTAAAAAATGACTCTAACGATTTTGATTCAAATACTGTATATTAAAGATATTTACCTGAGAAATAAAATGATTATCTTGAATTTTCTAGGAATAGCCTCTGAAGACTACTTTATTCTGGATGAATTTTACGGGATTCTATATGACTGCTAAACCGTAAGAGATGGACAAAAATTTCCCCTATAAAAAATGTAGAGCACTTTAAAACACACAATTTATGTTATAAACATTTTTCTCTTGGAGTTGATCGTTTTTGAATTATTCCTTGTTTTAGATTTCACCTTTAAAAAGCTTACACTTTTCTCATACAGGAATTTGACAACTCATGTCCATACAATCAAAGCAACTTCAGTCACATAGCAACCAGCTTTTGACTATCACTTTAACCTATGGTACTCCCTTATTTCGCTTCTACTTACAAGGAAACAAGTAATAAGACTATTTCTGCTAATTTTTTCTCAATTAGCATGAAGTAAATAGAAGCATAAGCTTTTTAACACCTTTTTGCAGAGATGTAGAGAAAGTCATGTGAATGGAACACATCAGATTTTTATTATTTAGCATCTGAAGTTCAGTAGGTAACCAAAATGTTGGTATAATAACTAAAAATCATAACTTAACATCACAAGATATGTCCATTTACTGCCTCAATACCCAAAGCAGGAAAATTTCTTATCTTGGGTCACTGTATCTAATAGTGTTAAAATTATAACTAAGAATTTTTTAAATCCATGTTATGGATTTGTAAATTTTTCAGATTTACTTGATATTAAGATATATTATTTGACATTACAGAAGAAAACATAAGTACTGATTTGTTTAATTTCAATTAAAATTACACTGTACTCAAAAGTAGTGGGACATTGTTTGACCTTCACATTTCACCACCATAGTACTTCTGTTATTTTAGTGTGCTTGTTACAGCATCATTCAACAGTAGTAGCATGATCTCCATTCTCAACTTTCATTATTACAGTTTCTTTAAAAACAAAAGAATTTGATATGGTTTTTGTAACACAAACACACTTAGTAATTACCTACTGGGACTGGTTTTGGGAACACCTGTTCCCATTTTCAACACTTCTGACTAAATCTTGCTTTGTTGGCATCAACAATGAGGGTGATGGTTTTCATTTATGGAGGCATCTGTTGCTGGATCTATCAACTTCCAAAGGTTGCTGTATGATGGTAATCAAAATTCACAAAGCAACTTTTGGAAGTTCATAGATCCCACAACATATACCTTAGTTCCTGAGAAATTTTTTTAAAAAAGGCATATAATTTTTATCTTTTTTATTGATGTAAGCAAAATTGATACAGTTTCTGCAATTTTGGCACAAAAGTTCAATTATGTTTGCCAAAGTTATCAATTATTTGCATATAGACACCTCAGAAAGCAAACGCAAAAGTATTGCTCTTGTTTTCTGCGTTATTAATTGATAAAAAATTATATCTAAAAAATGTACTTCACTATTTTTACTTTTCTGAAAAATATCCAGTAATAAATTTTGTTTATTGTCTTCAGTAATATCATAAGATGTCTGATTTAACAAATAAATTCTTGAGCGACTGTCGAATAATAATTTATTGTGACTATTTCATAAATAAAATGTGGATTTGAATACTATATCACAAAGATTTGACAAGAAAATGTTAAATTCTATACACAAATAACTTGCAGACACTGACTAAACATAAGAATGACCAGGTAGAAGATAGTATATGGTAAATTAATGCCTCTGTGTATGAAACAGTCACTTTTTAAACCTTTTCATTTTACTTTCTTAGTGAAATAATAATATTTGGCTACTATAGGATCAATTTCAGTAATAACAAGCAATGAAAAAAATAATAAGTAAATCATTTCAAGGGTAAAGAACTTAGTTTGCTTCAAAACACTGCACCTGTGTTGTTTGACACTCTCTCTGGTGTAGTGGTTACTATTATAACTTCATATACCCAAGGTCATGGATTCAAACTCAGTGGAGGACGATGGATTTTTTCAGGCATAAAAATACTAAGCATGGCTTCCTTTGGAAGGGAAGTAAAGCCATTGTCCTGTGTTGTAGATTTATGTCACATAAAAGAACCTCAAGCTGATAAAGAGACCCCTGAGTAAAATTAAGCTGTCTTTCATGCCCAGTATAGAATGGAATGCCAAGAACCACAGCAGTTAAAGAGCGTCCATAAAAAAAATTCCATTTCCTCTGTTGTCTGGCACTTTAATATCTGCACCATTATCAACCATCCATCTTAACACATTGAAGCCCAAGCCCGAGAATAGCTCAGGCCGTGCAAAATGTTCATGCGGTCCACACATACTTCTAGCACTTTTAATGCAATTCCACTACCTTAAGTTGGTCTTGGGCTATGCGGCAAAGAACTTACATCAGTTATCATATAGTTGTCTGATTTGTACTGCCATCTGCCCTTGCTTTAGTCAACTATTAGGAAATTTAGAAGAGTTAGTAATATTGGCTGCTCTTGGGTAGTCGCACCATTTTCCTTGAAGATGATGATCTGTTTGTTATGTTTGGTGTTCTTAAATGTTAAAATGCTGCATTTTGCTCAGTTTCTGTGAACTGAAGCTGAAATTCAGGATACAAATGAAGGTCTGAAAAATTCTAATTCCGAGGGAGAGTGTACGAAATTTCATTAAATGGAGCTTTATGCAGTTTATTTATTAATATGGAAGTTATGACTATTTTCTTACTTGTTGAAAAATCCTTGAATACCATACTTTTAGATTGTCCCAATACTTTTTGGCAGATTTGATTGATGTACTGTAAATAATAACTCAAACTAGATGTAAAAATCCTGTGTTTCTTGGACATTCAACTAAAGAAACACCTGGGCTTCAATGTGTTAAAAGCACTACATAGAATTGTTGACAATTTCCATAGGTAAAGTTCCCTTAATGAGATAAGCATTAACAACACAGTGCTTTGCTTTAATCACTAAAGAACTCTAATATTGGAATCTGGTAGATTCCTTGACCAATTTGAAGATCCCTACCAAACTCTGCTAGTGCTTCACGCATTCATGAGGAGGAGGATTTGGAACTGTTCTCAGGAGCTGAAGGAACTGTCCCTTGATCATCTCGAAGATGGAAGCTTGTTTCATTTCAAAGCCAAACTCTTTACATGTTTCCTCCAGTGCTGGATACAGATAAGGAAGGACACTATGGTCTAAAGTTGGAAACAGATGGTGCAGTGCATGGTCACCAAATGTAACCAAGACAAACAGCAGCGATGTTGAAATGGCAGGTCTGTCCCTTACAGCATCCAACTGTGCCAGTCCCCAGTCCAGATCTTTCCTAGAATGAAAATATCATACGAATTTCACCATCTTGTCTAAACTAGTTTTATTTAATTACAAATAATTTAAAAAAAAATCAGTAAAAATTATAAACACTAAGATTCTCCACTTACATCTTGATCTTTTTACTTTCTCCACATGTACTATGTACATAAAAATTTTGATGCCGAGATTTCACCAGAAATATATGTTTTAGGGTCCCCTGTATAAAAAAAAAAGCATTTTCACAAAAAGGTCCATGTGTGTGTGTATGTGTGTGTGTGTGTGTGTGTGTGTGTGTGTGTGTGTGTCCGTGTGTCTGTGAACACGATTACTCACAAACGAAAAATTGGTAAAATACCAAACTTGGTATTTTTATTTAGCATCTTCCAGGGATGCAACACAAAGGTTTTGAGAAAAATCCCCCCACACCAAACTACCCTTTACATGGAACTTTTTTCGAAAATTTTGATTTACTCAAAAATAGCTCTAACGATTTCGATTAAAATATCATATATTACAGATATTTATCTGACAAATAAAATGTATATCTTGAATTTTCTGGGAATAGCTTCTGAAGACTACTTTATTCTGGATGAATTTTAGAGAATTTTGCTTAACTGCTAAACCATAAGAGATGGACAAAAACTTACCACACAAAAAAATGTAGAGCACTTTAAAACACACAATTTATGTTATATGCATTCTTTTTTTTTTTTTTTTTGGTGGAGTTTGAATGTTTTTGGTTTCAGCTTTAAAAAGCTTATACTTTTCTCACACAGGACTTTGTCAACTTCTATCCATACAAACAAAGGAACTTCAGTCACATAGCACCAAGCATATGACATTATGGGACCATTCATTCTAACTACTTTCATCATCTGTGGATCTGTGGATAAGTCTCATTCCTATATACCACACCACTTTGTTCTGTTCAAAGTAGAAAGGCAATTTAGCAACTTTCACCATGTGTTGATAAATGGGACTGTAAGTCAGCCTTCTAGGTTTCACCCCTTTGGGTACTGTCTAATCGAGTTGCTTTCACCATCTGTTGACAGATAGCAGTTCTCATCCTGTTGTATCATTTAAACCATAGTACGAAGATGAGATTAAGGTGTGTCCAGGCAATCTGCTTTCACTATCTATGGATAGATAGCAGTACAATCAGTATTACCATCTATTTTCAGTTTAGTACAGGTTTAGACTACAGGTGAAACTTTGGGTCATGCTATTAAATACTCAATCTGTTGTAATTAACTAACATTGATGCGACATAAACGCTCTTATGCTTCACAAACCTTGTTTTCCTTTAGGACAATTGCTTCGCCTTTCAGATACGACTGAATGGTGGGATTCTTGGCTGCTGGCAGCATCTAGTGTTGATTCTACGAGTTTCAAAACAATGTTGTCTACTGCTGGCAAATCAAAACTCATGAGGTTTCCTCCAAATGTTTTCATGTAGATATTTTCCCATGAGTACAGTTCTGCAGTCTTGTTTATGGATTTTAGAAGGCACATTTCAGTTTTAGTATTGTGATTTTTCTCCCAAAGATTCATGGCAACATCCGATTTATCCATCCATGTCTTTATTTCTTATGTTTCTAAAATGTTCTTTAAGACATGAGTCTATATTTCATTTTGTCTGTCCAATGTATACATGTTTACAGTCTGATCAATTAATTTTATATATACTTGGTTTCTTTCCTGGAGGTGTCTATCATTTTTTATCAGATTTTTGATGCTGTAGCTATTTTTGGGTGCTAGCATAGTGTTGAACTCTCTGAAGATCTTTTGAAATTTATGGGTGGTGCACAGATAATATGTGAATCTTCTCTTTAACTTTTCGTCTCTTCTCTTTAACTGCTAATCCATGAATGTGTATATATTAAGGCCATCCAGAAAGTGACATGATTTGGCATAACTAAATAATAACAAAAGTTATCAAACTTACAAAATTACAATACCTTACTTTATTTCTTGACATAATCATCATTGCTATCAAGGTATTTATTGTCACATGGTATCGCTTTTTAAACATAGATGTTTTACTCTTCCGCTGCTAAAGATCTGAACCAAGATGTCACTGTCACTTTGAGGTCTTCATCGGTTGGGAAATCTTTTCCATCCAAAAAGTCATGTACAGTGTCCAAAGTGAAGCACTGGGTTTTCTGAATTCTTTTATCAACATTTTCTTTCAACCTTTCCATAATGATTGATGAACTTCCACTCCGGTCTTTATCGTATATCTTGATTACTCGTAAATTGTGTGCCATTTCCTTACTGAATATTTGTTCTTTGCATTATCACCAAACACTTGCATTATTTGCCTATAAAATTTGACTGGTCAAACATTTTGTGCATTCAAAAAACGAATAAGTTTTTTGGTGGTAGAAAAGTCAAACATTGGCATTGAAAAATTTGCAGCATGTGATAATAAATGTCTTGACAGAATGGAGATTACATTGAGAAATAGAATAATGTAGCGTAACTTTGTAAATAGAGCTTTGTGTTGATAACTTTCATTATTGTTTAGGTATGCCAAATCATTGGTCACTTTCTGGATGGCCCTCATATATACACATACATGGACCTTTGTCCTTTTTTTTTCTTTTTTTCTTATTTTGATTCAGGGGACTCCAAAGCATGTATTTCCAGTGAATTTTTGGGTGGAATGTAATATCTTCCCTTCCTACAATGTCTTTGTACTTGGTAGAGGAAGTAAAAATTTGCCATCAGCTGTGAATAAAACTGAGTTGAGAAGCCGGAACATTGACCACTCTACCACAGAGGCAGCTTGGAAAGAAACTGTTGTTAATCAAGAAGGAGGAATATAAAAGAATAATTTTGAAGCTGCTTACAGTGAAGGCATAATCAATTGAATTAATTAAAGTGGTATTGTTAACACACACTTCACTTACTTTTAATGAGTAGGACAATTGTTTCGCGGACCATTGCCCGCATCCTCAGAGTGGTTCAACAGCTGAGGATGCGGGCAACGGTCCACGAAACAATTGTCCTACTCATTAAAAGTAAATGAAGTGTGTGTTAACAATACCACTTTAATTAATTCAAGAAGGAGGAAGTTTATGAAATTACCTGGGAGTATCACCATCATGGAAGAGCTCGGGATGATGATGGCCAGCGTTCAACCCAATCAACCCAAACCAAAAGCTGGATGTCAATATGATCCACATCCACATCATGAGTACGAGATACAGCTGACACTCAGCAAACAGGAACATGACTGCAGGAAGAGTCAAGGGTATCAGGTTGTCCCACTGCACAGCTTCAGGGTGTCCTGCTACAAACAGAGCCAGCCTAGAAGAAAATGCTCTCTTTAAGGGTTTTCAGAGATCAGAAACTTGGCAAAATGTGTTTTATCTTTCATCAAATTCAAAAGTGAATCTGTAAGATTTACATCTTTTGCATTTTTTTGAGTCTTTTATATAAATGCCAAATTACTAAAATAAACACCTTTTGTTACCTTTTTGATTATTACTTATTCCCTTGTTATTAAAAACAACAATGATTGTCACTGTAAAGAGGTAACAGTAGGAGAATGTTTTAACCCTTCCAAGAGCTAACATACTCAGATATTCATGATCACAATACAAGAAATAAAAGTGGCCTTGTTATTGCTACACACAAACTTAGCTTTTTTGAAAAGCTGCCAAGTTATGCTGGTACAAAACTGTATAATAATAGGTAACATGTTTATATACTCAACTTCATTAAATAAATGCTATGTAAATATACATTAACTAAGCTATTTACTGATTGTACCCTTGTGTATATATACACACACAAGGTGGTTCACCTGTTCCTTATTATTTTTGGAAATAGGCATCACTTCATACTCAGAAAGTAATAAGGTCAAAATTACTGTGCTTGTCGGCCATTTGGTAACCATGCAAATCTAGCCTGCTCTTCATTGGAAAATAGACCTTACCAGCAATAGTTATGTCCATTCCAAAAACATGTGCTTAATAACTCCTGTACATGTTATATCAATAGGATTGCTGTCATACTTTCTACAACGTAAATTATAATAGTCTTCGATCCTTAATTTTCTTTCTAATTATTTGGTAGTTGGAACCCTCGGTGGGTTAGCGAATACTACCGGAGGACACTTCAGTTTAGACATGCCCCATTAGATACAAATGCACAAAGTAAATCTACTAGGCATGTACTATACCTACAGCTAAGGTTATCTCCTACGAACCTCACAGCACATTAGACAGGCAGACTCAGTCAGTCGTGAACTCGTCATCATTTTGAACAGCTGCTGCGCTAAATGAAAAAGTTTCATCACTAAGTTTCATGTTGGAAACACTTTATCTGGTGGATATTGAGAAGTTTGTAAAGTTATGGGGATTACACCTAATTTTCTTTTCAACTGAAAGCATTGGTGAATACCTATGTATTTGGCACAGTCTGTGATTGTCAGCCTAGATAGTTTGTGTATTTTTCGTTTTAGAGATACCCTGAAAATGGGTCTGGTGCTGTAGTATTATCTAAAATACCCATGTTAGTTTTAAAACATTGTAATAATCCTGCATATTAAGAAGAAACTGAATTAATATGCCTCAGAATGTTCATTTTCATCTGTATTTCCTGTAATTGGATTGGTTAAGTTAAAACAAACACAAAAAAGCAGAACAACAATAAAAGAAACAAATAAGCAAGTTAAAAATATTCCGATATCTCATCTATCTTTGTGCCAAATCAGGAAGAAAGAAAGGGAAAAAAATTGTCAATGTTTTGGAAAGATTCGAACGTCTTGGAAATCATGCAATCAAATACGCTATTTTTCAGCTATAACTTATAGCGCCAAAGTCCGTAATGTTAGTATGCAGAAGATGGGTCTCAGGAACGATGTTTTGAGGTTAGGCTGTAATCTGCAGGTTGCATAAAACCAGAGAATAAGGGACAGGTGAACCACCTAGTATATATATAAATCCTGATGTTTCACCTGTTTCAAGCAATGTAAACATCAGGTGAAATAAAGTATTAACAATTATTATTATTATTATTGATTACCAATTGTGTTTACTTGGCTTCATAGCGCATCATAGCTCTTTGACAACAACAATAAGTGCTGGAGTTAAAATATGGTTTCATTATGGTCCTAAATTTCTTTATATTTCACTTTTCATTACAATGTTGTTGAGCAAGGAGAACATCTTAATGGTGACTTACACATCATAAGTACTTAGTATCTGGATAATATTCACACACTTATGCTAACTATTGGGTAACTTTATTATTTTATTAGTATTCTTAAATGAATGCCATATCAAGAGTAGGTGTTTTACTATTAGAACCAGCTGAAAAATTCAAAATCTCAGCCAGAATTTGAACACATCTCCTGCTCTCCGCAACCACACAGAGAGCAGGAGAACCATGTTCAAACCCCAGCTGAGGCATTGAATTTTTCAGCTGGTTCCAAGAGAGAGTATTCTTATATCAAATAAAAATAACTATTTTAGACAATGGAGCGCCATAATTTAAATGAAATGAGTCACCTTTTTACACTTTTTCCCCAACTTTGCCTTCGTTTGGGAAGACCAGTTCCAGGGTACTTTAATACATTGAAGCCTGGGCGTTTCAGTAGTTGAAGTGCCAAGAAACCAGGGTTTTTATGCCTAATTTGAGATATTATTTACAGTACACAATTAAATGTGCCAAAAAGTATTGGGACAATCTAAAAGTATGGCATTCAAGGATTTCTCAACAAGTAAGAAAATACTCATAACTTCCGTATTAATATTTTATTTTTAATTTACAACAAGTATCAAATATGGGTTTGAAAAAAACTGCATAAAGCTGCTTTCACTCCATTTATTCAAAGTTCGAAAAGCTCTCCCTCGAAATCAGAATTTTCCACAGCTTCATTTGTATCCTGAATTTCAGCTTCAGTTCATAGAAATGGAGGAAAATGCAGCATTTTAACATATAAGGGTACAAACGTAACAAATAGATCAGCACCTTCAAAGAAAATGGCGTAACTACCCGAGAGCAGTCAATATTACTAAATCTCCTAAAATTCATAATAGTTGATTAAAGTAAGGACAGATGGTAGCACAAGTTCTTTGCTACATAGCCCAAGACCGAGTTAAAGTCATGGAATTGCATTAAAAGCATTAGAAATACCTGCCCGAGCATAGCATAGCATTTCACATGGTCTTAGCTATACTTGGGCTTGGGCTCCAATGTGTTAACCCTATCTTCAATTTTGGGGATGACTGATGCTACATGCAACAGGTGGTAGAAAAAATGTAAAAAGGTGACTCATTTCATTTAAAAGAGCTTATTGTTGTTTGAGGCTGATAATATTACACACCTTGTGATCACATGGCTATGATATATGAAACTGTACACAAAGGGACTGGAAATCCATGCTCCATAGCGTGCCCACCATGGTTTGTTGGGACTAGGTAGCAGCTGAAGAAACGGTTCCAGCATTGAGACCTCCAGATCCAGCACCGAGTTAGTGAACAGATGATGACTCATAGCATGACTTACTCGCCAGTTCCTGTAACATGAGTTCATGTAATTGGAATAATTGTTTTTTCACACAAGCAATGTGTAGGACAGGAGTTTATAAGTCGCCATTGGGGCTGTCATCTCAAAATAATTTGAGTGGTTTAGCGGGAAACATGTGAGTCAGTTGAGAAATTCAATGCTATGCTGGCATTTTGCCATGGTAACTCAGTGGCAGAGCAATTGGCTAGAGATCGGGAGATCAGTGGTTTAAATCCCAGCTATGGCATTGAATTTTTCAGTCTGACTCCACCTATCCAAAGTTCATGTAACTTCAGGATAAATGAACACATATGGGATGTAATAAAACTTGTACAGAACTTCAGGAATAGATGCAAGATAAACCATACACAAAT
The DNA here is from genome assembly GCA_030762935.1 of Hymenopus coronatus. NCBI lineage: Eukaryota > Metazoa > Arthropoda > Insecta > Mantodea > Hymenopodidae > Hymenopus > Hymenopus coronatus. The sequence goes on along the minus strand of CM060882.1, from coordinate 15,942,926 downwards.
ATGGCACCTTAATAATATAAATTGGCATAACTAAATAATAAGTTTTGTGTTGATAGCTTTTGTTGTTATTTAGCTATACCAAATCATCTGTCACTTTCTGCATGGCCCTCATATACACCAATTACTTACCAAGGTATGTTTCATATTGATTTATTTATTTATTTTGCCTGACTGAACAAGTGCAAGATGCTTTAATGTGTATGTACTACTGGGAATAATTTTTACATGTGCCAAAATATTCTTCTTTACTATAAATAATGACTACTCATAAATTCCTTCAGTCTACTTTTAAATATGTTAACATTGTTCACATATGTGATTTTGTTCCGGAAGATATTAAATAAGATTAATATATTGTATATGAAGCTTCCCACAAACAGAACAGTGGTGTGTGAAATTATTAAAAGTTGACTGTTGCTTCGAGCATAGTGATTATGAACCTGATAATTAAGTTGAAATTCCTCTAAATTATTCCTAACATATACCAAGACTTCATACATATATAAAAATGCTAGCAGTAAAATTTGTAACTGTCTAAATGATTCCCAAAAGCTACTTCTTGCTTGTGATTTAGACATAATTCTAATAACTCTTGTATGATTTTGAATATTGCATTACACATGATCCCATAAGATATGAGTGAATTGAAAGATGAATAATGGAGAACTCATAAAGAATCTGTACTTAATATTTCTGAAACTAATCTGATTGCAAAACAAAATTCTCAACTCACTTATTATACTTAAATCTATAACACTACTGCTCTCAACTCAAAATGTGATATCAATGTTGGTAGCACATCATGAGTTGTGGACATTTTAAGCAGCTTTTGCGCATGCGCAACTGTTCTGCCATAATTGCCTAGTGGACCTAATATATATGCAGTGTGCACACTGCGAAGCGTGCACAAATAACTATGTTTTTTACCCACACTCTATCAGTACAATTTAACTAGATATTAGCTCACTGCAGTAGAAATAAAAGTCACTAGAGAGCAGTAATTAATGTATCTTAGCACTGTACTTCTTAATACGGTGGCTGTAATAGTGTGTTCATCTTGACATCTTGCAACTTTGGCAGAAGTAGGAGGTACATGCATGCAACACCTCATATTTCGACTATCCCTATTCTCAACTGTAATTTAATTTCCACTTGCTGTATTCTTACCTTGGAATGCTGTACACAACAAACAGCCAAAAAACTACCCTTTATTTAGTAAGACAGGTCATTACTTGAAATGATGAGGAGTTTGGGACAGTGATGTATACTGTAAATAAACATTAATTTGGGTCAATTGTAACATTTCCCATCACTTATTAAGACATGTTTCAGAAGACCCGCTGTTTCCATTATCAACTTTTCGACTGCTGCTGCCATGATTAAACTTGGCAACTAGGATCAAGGAACATAAAATTAAAAGAGGAAGATAAATCAGCAATGGCATAGCATTTTTTGGAGAGTTATTGTTGTATGTTGATAGTGTTTAATGCCCACTTTTACTACTTGGAGCACCACAGGGAATGACACTTTTGATATAGTCACGCTCCGTGATGTAATGGTTACCATGCTAACTTCATATACCCAAGGTTGCGGGTTCAAACCCGGAGGACGACGATGGATTTTTTCGGGTATAAAGATCCTTAGCATGGCTTCCTTTGGAAGGGAAGTAAAGCCGTGGGTGCCGTTTCCTAGTTTTACGGCACGTAAAAGAACCTCAAGCCTAATAGAGAGGCCTCTGTGCAAAATTAAGCGGTCTTTCACGCCCAGTATAGAATGGGATGCTGAGAACCACAGCAGTTAAAGAGCATCCATAAATAACACTCCAATTCCATTTTACACTTTTGATACATGGAATGAAGACAGAGCACCGGTGGAATATGATGGAGAGGGAAACTGGAGGACCTGGAGAAAACCCACTCCTGAGCTGCTTTGTCCACCACAAATTTCACATGAGGTCATTTGGGATCAAGCTCAGGCCATCTAGGCAAGAGGCAAGCAGTCTAACCACTCAGCCACAGTGTGGCCAGTAATTTTTAGAGAGAACATCACAACATAGAGAAGACCCCAATTTTATTAAAAGACGCACCAAACAGTTGGGAATTGGAAACTTGGCAGAATATCCACATCTGGAAGAACAGGAAACAATTGATAAATTTTGAAATGCTGCCTGGAGACATCCTTGTCCAGGAGTTCCTAAATCCACCACCAGAGGGATCTACTGTAACACCAGATAATCTCAGCACTGGCAGTCAAAACGTTGATAATGGAAGCAACAAGACTTCCAAAACATTCCTTAAGATAAAAAAATGTGATGTGTTCCACTCTTGTCTGCAACAAATTATAGTACAAGAAGCTTATTCTATTTATTTCATGCTAACCAAGAAAAGATTAGCAGAAATGATCTTATTACTTGCTTCCTTGTAAGTAGAAGGGAAATGACGGAATACACTAGGCTAAAGCAATAGTCAAATATTTTTAAAGTTGGTTGCTATGTGATTGAAGTTACTTTGATTGTATGGCCAGGAATTGAAAAATACCTGTGTGAGGAAAATATTTTAAAACTGAAACCGATATCAAGGGATATCTCAAAAACGGCTAATTCCATAAAAAAAAAAAAAAAATTTAAACGTAACATAAATTGTGTGTTTTACCAAGCTCTACATTTCCTATTAATTACATTTTTGTCTACCTCTTAAGGTTTAGCAGATATGTGAAATTCAGCAAAATTCATTCAAAATAAAGATGTCTTCAGAGGCCATTCCCAGAAAATTCAAGATATACATTTTATTTGTCATGTAAATATCCTTAATATACAATATTTTAATAAAAAAATGTTTGCGCCATTATTGAGAAAATCAAAACTTTCAAAAAATGTTCCAAGTAAAGAGAAGTTGGGGGTGGAGGGATTTTCTTGAAAATCTTTGTGTCACATCCTTGGAAGATACTCAAGTTAAATATCAAGTTTAGCAGGAATAAAAACATAGATTACACTCAAACTTCACTCTTGAAATAAAGTAACTTACTTCGGACATGTTTCAGTGGCTGTTGCCACCATTTTCAACGGAGATTCACTGATGAACTCGTGGTAGTGGCCTGTGGAGATCTCTCTTCCATATAGAAGAATTTTGAGATGAGTCCATTTGTTTATGGTATGCCAAAATTTATGACCTTGTTTTGTTTTTTAAAATTAATAGATTTTCCTAAACTGTTAATCCAATTGGATTCTGTATTAATTTTAATAGCTTGGGCTCACTGTGAAAATTATGGTCTGATTATATTTTAAATATCTCATGTGTTCTTTAAAATGTTGTCCAATGTTTCATTTTGTTTTTCCTATATATACCTTTTCACATTCCTTGCAGTTGATTTCATATATCCCTGATTGTTTCAATGGGGGGATTTTATCTTTTGTGCTTATATGGAGGAGGTTTTTTAAACTATGCTTATTAACTGGGGCTAAGTTGATATTCCAGTTTTTGAAAATCTTTTGAAATTTTTGGTGGTAAGTGATTTTTTTGTAGCTGGTTTCTGCTTTTATTCTGTTTAGAGTGCTAATTTCTTTTACTTTCTTCTGTTTCATGAATTTATTAATCTTCTTCTTTACCAAATGATGTGTGTAGCCATTCTTTTATGCAATTTCTATGATCCTATTAAGTTCTAATTTGTATTCCATCTGGCTTAATGGTAGGTTTACCAGTCTGAATGCAAGGCTGGTGATCATGGTGTGTGTGTGAATTTGGGTTTAGCTGTTGTTAATTTTGAAGTTTTCCGTCTCGGTTTCTTTCCTAAAGATTCCAAATTCTAGTTTGTTGTGGTTCCTGATTATTTTTCTATTGTGAATGTTATGGAACTGTCCTGAAGATTTAGTAATTTAAGACTGTCCTCAACTACTTTTTTGTTTACTATTGCCACTATGTCGTCTACATATCTATACAAGTTTTATATATTTGTGGGAAGGCTGTGGTTATGTGAATTTCTAAATTACTCATGTAAATGTTTGCAAGTATTGGGGATAATGAACAACAACCACCAAAACATGTTTGAAGTAAGTTACTTTATTTCAAGAGTGAAGTCACACACACGCACGCACACATAGAACATTTTTCTAAAAATGCTTTTTCTGGTTTCAGGGGGACTCAAAACATACATTTCCAATGGAATCTTGGTATCAAATTTTTGGGTGCAATGCAATACCTTTTCTATAGACTACGTACTTAGTACGTGTAGAGAAAGTAACAATGTAAGTGATGGAAAATGTTACAATCGACTCACTTTAGTGCTTAAAAGACAACTTAAGTTTAAATATCATCATCATGTTTTTTGTAGTTGTTATAGAGTGGCTGTAGTTGTATCAACTTGTTTGTAAACATAACTACTGAGGAACATATGCTATTCACATTTCCAGGAATATCCAACTCTCAAACTTTTGGTAACACCCAGTATAGTCATGAGCTATAGATTATCAGGTAACATGGGCATAACATATTGACTCCATATGCAATAAAATCAACAAATGTATATATTTAATAAGATATTTTAGCAATTATAAAAATCCTAACATTTAAAATTCATCTATTATGGATGTATTTACTCTCTATGAACTGCTACAAAAACACAAATGAACAGATTACTAATATATCAAAAGAAAAGTGTTAGAATCATGTTTAATTTAAAATCTAGAGAATCGTGCAGGGAGACTTTATTAAAACAAGGATACTAACCATTTGCTCTCTGTGCGCTTATAGAGCAATAATGTAATATACAAGTATGAACAAATAAAAAATAAACAAATACAAGAGGCCACATGAACTATTACAGATGTAATGTAAATAAAAATGTATCTGTGAAAGATGTACAATATCAAGGAATTAAACTATTTAACAAATTAACTCCAGAAATTAAAGCAATTGCAGAGGTGTCAAAATAACAATTTAATTTAAAATTGAAGGTATTTCTATTTAATAGAAGCTTATACAATTTGAATGAGCTATAAATTGTGATTTTGTATAAATGTATATACATATGTAAATGACATGTCCAAAATCAATGTGCTGATAGACTGGACGAAATATATTATTACTAATTCTTTATTATTAATCATTTATTATTAGTATTTAATAGTGGTAATTATTTATTATTATTTATTAATTTAATTAATTATTATTATATAATTATTATTATTGTTACTATTGTTATTACCATTATTATTCTTATTCTTCTTATTCTTATTATAATATTCTGGCAAATTAGATGGTATCAGGCACTGGCTGGTCGTGGAAGCAGTGAAAGTGTTAAGGGTGTTCATATTGTCGCCCATTTACATCAACAGTTAGTTATGCTTTTCTAATTTACCTTGAGGACATGAAAGAGAGATCAAAGTAGTACATCCTGAAATTGTCACGCTGATGGAAGAAGTTATGAGCGCTTATGACAGTAAGTGCTAGCAGAAGACCACTTAGGGTTCCCAGAACAAAGCTCATAGTTGTAGCACTTAGGACAGCAGTGGTCATGGTGGCCAAGAGCAGTGTGTCGCTAATGGCCTTAGACTGCCAAGTGGTGCTGGTCCAGCTGCCATCCTCCAGGGTGTGTTGGACCTGCAATAAATTAAAATCCATTCTGTAGCAGGGACTTCTATAATATTCATGCCATTAGCACATCTTAGAGCCTCTCTGTTACTTAATGTATCTGTCATTACTCACAGGACAGCTTCCTGACCAACCAAAATTGGCAACAATTAAACCAATGTTCAAAATAAGCATTAGGAAATTGTGGACCAGTATTAGTATCTGTCTTCTTAAAGATTTTGGAAAAAGCTTTGTATTCTAAATTGTCAACATTTCTTTACAAGTGTGATCTATAAGTAGAAAATCAGCAAGGGTTTCAGGAAGGTAAATCAACAATAACAGCAGCAATAGATTTTCTTCAGCATGCCTATGAAGCAACACATACACCAGAGTTTGGATTAGGGTTATTTTTAGATTTATCAAAGGTATTTGATCTAGTAAATGGTAATATCCTATGCCAGAAGCCAGAAGCAATAAGGATATGGGGAGAAGCATTAAAATGGATAGATTTTTTTTCTGCAAAATAGTGTAGTACAAATAACAAAGAGACCAGACATAGGCAGGACTTAATAGACTAACAAATAATTTGCAGTTATTCCAAAAAGTGGTTTACTTCAAAGGAATAGTTTTGTTTAATTCTCTTCCCTCTTCTATAAAAGAATTGCAAATGAACAAAAACAAGTTTAAATCGTAATTAAAAAGATACCTTATCACTCACACCTTCTATACAGAGGAGGATTTCATTCAATAAAAAAACACTGGTAATAGTGTAACACTGTAAATATAATAAAAATGAATATTCTAAGAATGCATGCATACAAGTAGGTTTTTGGAAACAGACATTTAATGGTAAATTATGCAAAACTGACACCTCTGAAAATTCATTGTCAGAGTTATTATATATAAATAAATGTGTTAATAAATATGAATAAATGTAATTGCTGACATGATCTACATCCTAGAGTTTGGGATTTGAGTCTAATCTCATAATAGGATCTACAGATTGCAATGCTATGTATGTATGTATGTTAACCTATGGCAGCACCGTGGCTGAGTGGTTAGACCACTTGCCTCCCACGCAGGTGGCCCGGGTTCAATCCCAAGCATCCACATGTGGGATTTCTGCTGGACAGGTTTTCTCCAGGTCCTGTGGTTTCCTCTGCCACTCATTCCACCAACTGCTCCATCATCACCATCCATTTCACTTGCATTTCATATCATCCACTTCTTCATGCCCATGTCTGGTAACAGGCCAACCACTCATTCCAAGTTCTCCATTCCATGAAGCTGTTAGATGTCTGACAGGCTTCTGACACCTAGGCATCCACTTGTAAGTCCTAGAAGGGTGTCAATCCTACATATGGGGAGTGTAAGCCGACTACAAAATGAAATAAATAACCTAGAAGTCAGAAGCTAGAAGCAATAGGCATTACAATGGATTATCTGGAAAATAGGGAGCAAATAATACAAATAACCTTTATAGATGAGAAGGAAAAATTAATAGACTTTAAATCCTCACAAAAAAGAAATGTAAGACTTTGAATACCTCAAGGCTCTATTTTGGACTCCTCTTTTTTTCAGTTTATATCAATGGTCTTAAAGAAAACATAAATAATGGAAAAATTGTACTTTACGCATATGATATATGAGCAATTGCATATGTGATCAATTAAAAGACTGGTATAGACTAATAGTTAATGAAGATAAAACAGTAGCTTTCCTCTTACATCATAGCCAAAATAAGAATTTGAATAACAAAATCATTCATCTCAAATGCAACAAAGTTCCTTGCTCTTTATATTGATAAAAACTTGAAATGGTGTGAGCATATTGAGGTATTATTAAAAAAAAAATTGATGTGTTCCATTCACATAGCTTTCTCTACATCTCTGTAACAAATTATGGTTAAAAACCTTATTCTTCTATCTAGATCAACGGTTCACAACCGGTGTGCGCCGGCACCCAAGGGTGCCATGTGGTTAACTAAGGGGTGCTGCGAGATATTGAGATAAACAAAAAAAAATACCTTCTACTGAAGCCTTAAGTCTTGTAAGGTCTTGAAATAAAATAAGTCAAATCAATTACTCTCATGCACAGCAGATGGTGATAGTGGTCGATTCATTTCAATAATTCAGTTATACTAGTATCCCACAGATGACATTACAGCTATACCCTGCCGAACATTCCCGAGACTACTCGCTTCCTCACGAACATTCCCGAGACTTCGACAGATGAATATATAAAAGTGTACGCCACTTGGCGCTTTCAGATGTTTTCCTCGCGTTGATTCACAGTGTTTAGCTATGGATAAGTTCATTGTTAAACATAAACGCCAGGACAGTGAAAGTGAACAGTCGGCTCCTACTGCTTGCTTTAAGAAGCCAAATCTTACAGTTTCTCCCGGACCATCGAATTCACCACATAAAGAAGACAAACGCAAGAAAAGAACATACCAGGACAGTTACTTAGCGTATGGATTTGAGTGGAATAACAAGGAAAACCCTATCCTTGTATGTTTAGTTTGTGGCGAAACACTTAGCAACGAGGCCATGGTACCTAGCAAACTGAAGCGGCATCTTACAACAAAGCATCCTAGTGTGTCACAGAAAAGTGTAATGTATTTTTCACATATATTAGAAGGGGAGAAGAAAACAGCTGTGCGAATGGTAAAGAGAATGACCATAGGTGATACTGCTCTTGAAGCCTCATTTAAAGTAGTAGAACTGATAGCTAAAAAAAAGAAACCTCATACTCTTGGAGAGGAAATCATTGGCCCTGCATGTCAAGTTATAGCTTCAACAATACTTGGCGAAGGAGCAGCTAATCAAATTTCGAAAGTTCCTCTGTCCAACAACACAATCAGCCACAGGATATCTGAAATGTCATGCAATATCAACAAACAAGTCACGGAGAAAATAAAAACTTATAGAACATTTGCTTTGCAAGTAGATGATAGTCTCGATATTGGTGACAAACAGCAACTCCTTGGTTTTATCAGATATATTGATGAAAAAGATATTAGTGAACAGTTTCTGTTCTGTAGACTGCTGGAGACTACAACCACAGGCCATGATATTTTCGTTTCTATTAATTCCTATCTCAATGACCATGATCTTTCATGGAAAGACTGTTGTGGTATATGTACAGATGGTGCATCATCTATGTCTGGGAAAATTAAAGGTTTTACTGCCAGAGCTCTTAATGAAAATCCATCCATTATTATAACTCACTGTTTTCTGCATAGAGAGGCATTAGTCGTGAAAGCGTGTAATGAAGATTTTGCTGAAGTGTTTAACCAAGTTGTGAAAATGGTGAACTATATGAAGTCTCGACCTTTAAAGTGCAGAATTTTTGAACAGTTATGTCGCACAACGGATGCAGCTCATACCTCTTTGTTACTTCACACAAAAGTAAGGTGGTTGTCGCGGGGTCGTGTATTGAACCGGTTTCTCGAACTTAAAGAACAGCTAAAAACTTTTTTTAAGGATGAAAATCAAGACACATTTCATGAGCTCTTACTAAGTGATTCTTGGTGTTTTGAACTGTCGTATCTGGCAGATATTTTTCATAAGCTGAATGAACTGAATGTTTCGATGCAGGGTCGACATGAAACAATAATCTCCTCAACCAATAAAATGAAAGGTTTTAAAAGAAAACTTAGTTTTTGGAAGTCTGCGGTTCAAAAAGGAGATTTGTCGAACTTTCCATCTCTTCCTAATGTGGCAGGAGATAAAGATCTGGATAAGCTGAAAGACCGCATTTGTGATCACTTATCAAGATTGCAAGATGCAATAGATGCATACTTTCCAACTATTTCCACTACGAATCTCGACTGGGTTGTCTCACCATTTGATTTCGTAGATAGTGCAGAGGAAATAGATTTCACTGCTTGCAAACGGGATGAATTTATTGATCTTTGCGCTGATTCCACACTCCAAGGTAAGTTCACCAAGAGTGAGGCGTCGGTGGCTAGTTTTTGGCTTCAACGGAGAGAGGAGTACCCTAACCTAATGAAGAAAGCAATTAACACACTTTTGCCCTTTTCAACATCCTATCTATGCGAGCAAGCCTTCTCTGCTATGGTGACAATAAAATGCAAAGCAAGAAATAGACTGAATAACCTTGAGGATGATTTGCGTGTTTCACTGTCAACTGTAAGACCCGACATCACATATCTGTACTCTAAGCATCAATCACAAGTTTCACATTAATCATTAATCGAACAAAATTTATTGATGTATTTTTACTCAGTGATTGTAGTAAAGTTTACTGTATTATTATATATTATTATTTCAATAAATTAGCATATTAAGCTTAATTTTCTTTTAATTCAAGGAAGGGTGCCCCTAGTGTTTAATGTTATTCCCAAGGGTGCCCCTAGTGTTTAATGTTATTCCCAAGGGTGCCGTGAACTTTAAAAGGTTGGGAAACACTGATCTAGATAAACATTAGCACAAATGGTTTCTCGTAAGCAGAAATGAAATAATGAAATGAATACACTAGGCTAAAACGATATTAAAAGCTGGTTGCCATGCAGATGAAATTTATTTCTATGTATTGCCAGGAGTTCACAATCCACGTATGTGAAAAGTTTCAAGTATTTTAAAACTAAAAGAAATAACAAGCAATATCTCAAAAAATGGTCAATTCTATGAAAAAAATTATATGTCATAAACTGTGTGTTTTAACAAGATATACATCTTTTGTGTAGTTATTTTTTGTCTATCTCTTAGGGTTTACTAATTATGCAAAATCCACCAAAATTCATCCAGAATAAAAATATCTTCAGAGGCTATTCCCAGAAAATTCAAGATATACATTTTATTTGCTGTTTAGCTGTCTTTAATATATGGTATTTTAATCAATATCGCTAAAGTCATTTTTGAGAAAAACAAAATGTTCGAAAATTTTTCCATGTGAAGGGTAGTTTGCCATTGGTAGATTTTTCTCAAAATCTTTGTGTCGCATCCCTGGAAGATACTAAGCTTGAATACCAAGTTTGATGTTGTACTGACTTTTTGCTTTTGAGTTATTGTGTTCACAGACACATGAACACACTGACATACATAAACACAGTGACAGACAGAAAACATATACACACACACGGACCATTTTTCTGAAAATACTTTTCTTTTGGATACAGGGGACCCTAAAACATGTATTTCTGGTGAAATTTTGTATTGAATTTTTTGGTGGAAGGGAGGAAACATAGACTGATAACAAGATGCCCATCTTGGAGCTGATGTGGTATATATAAACAGATATATATGCACTGGCGCAAGTTACAATTGACCCTCAACTACCACTATATGGGAGGAAACATAGACTGATAACATGATGCCTTACCTCAGAGCTGATGTGGCATGTATAAATAGATATATATGCGCCGGCGCAAGTTACAATTGTTCCTCAACTACCACTATATGGGAGGAAACATAGACTGATAACACGATGCCTTGCCTCAGAGCTGATGTGGCATGTATAAATAGATATATATGCGCCGGCGCAAGTTACAATTGTTCCTCAACTACCACTATGTGTGAGGAAACATAGACTGATAACATGATGCCCACCTTGGAGCTGATGTGGTATATATAAACAGATATATATGTACTGGCGCAAGTAACAATTGTCCCTCAACATTTTGTTTGTCCTGTCATATAAATATCCAGTTTAATGCTTCACTACACTTAAAAACAAACTGTATAATATTCTACAAATCTATCCAAAATACTCCCTCATTATAATAATTAGTAACTCACCAGGGGGGTTGTCACAATATATGCAAATACTGATTCTTAAGTTCCCCCCACCCTACATCAGATATATATTTTTGACAATAAGTAAAACAACTGTTTTTATACTGGAAGTCTAACAGATAGTTTACTTACCTTACGTTTAAGGGTGCAATAGAAACCATCATCTTTGAATGTGTAAGGTGAGTTCCGTGGTGTTTTTGCAGTGCGCACTAGGAACTGCTTCAGCAGGTGCTCAGGTTTTCTGTTTACGTGATAGGATTCAAAAGCCTCTGTGATGTCTGTCCCCTGAAAGATAAATATTATTTATTTTACTAAACAATAATTTAAGAATAGGCCAGTAATGTTTCCTTAGGAGCATCAAAGCAATGCTTTTTAGTGAAGATTGCCTATTACTTGCTTCCTTACAAGTACAACGTAAATAAAGGAGTACACTAGTCTAAAGCAAGAGAAAAGTTTAAAAGCTATTGCTATGCAATATTCACTTCTCTTTGAATGGCCAAGACTAAAACAAAATAAGAAGGACGACTTCCTATTTCAGAAAAGTATGTGTTTTCAAACTGAAATCAATAATAAGGATTATTTCGGAAATGATTAGCTCTACAAAACAAATTCTGTATTTTAATGAGGTCCACATTTTTTGTGTTTTAGCAACTTTTAGACTCCTAACAGCCATGACTGTCTCAATAAACATTTATTCAGCATTGGTATAGTGAGATCTCCTATGTGTCCTTTCTGTACACTTAAAGAATATATGGATGGAAACCATCTACTGCGCTGCCCAACCTTTAGTCAACATGATAATATGACATCAAAATACTGGAATGCAAGAGATGAATGGCTTCACTGCCAGCTGCTCAACATTAGGTACCAACCAACCAACATTTTTTGTGTAATAACTTTTTGTATACCTCTTATGGTTTACCAATTATGCAGAAGTCTTCCAAAATGAAGACGCTTTCAGAGGCTATTCCCAGAAAAGCAATTAATACACGTATTTGTAATGAAAATATCTTTAACATACAATATTTTAGTCAAAATCCCTAGAGCCATTTTAGAGAAAATCAAAATTTTCAAAAATGTTTCCATGTTAAGGGTAGTTTGGGGTGGGAACATTTTCCGGAAAATCTTTGTCACATCCTTAGAAGATGTTGAACTTATATTTCAAATTTTATTAGATTAGATTGAATTCAGTAGGTTCATAAAGGCCACGTAGGCTTTGTCAAATCAAACATTAAATACACCAAGTAAACAACATTTACAGTTCTCACATTACAATTAATAATAAATACCTTAAACTTGCATCACTTGGCTTTTACAGCCAATATCATTTTACAGTGCCTATATACTTACACACAAAGGTGTCCAAAATTAATGTTAAGATCTACATTCTGAAAATATTAAGTTTGCACACAGAAATTCTTTCTAAATTGTTATTTGTTACTCTCAAAATTACACATAAAAAATCTGATGTGTTCCATTCACATGACTTTCTCTACATCTCTGCAACAAATTATTGCTAAAAAGCTTATTCTTCTATTTACTTCATGCTACTAAGTTTGGTATTTAACAGTCTTTTTGTTTTTGAGCTATGCTGCCCACAGACACACACACGCACCCAGACACACAGACAGATACACACACAGACATTTCAGGGGAACCCAAAACATATATTTCTATGAAATCTCGGTCTCTATATACTATGTGCATAGTACATATAGAGAAAGTAAAAATATATATTTCAAATAACAGGAATAAAATACATTTATTTATTCATCCTTTGAAATATATATGTGTTATTGCACACATCAAGTTTAACACACACATATATATATATACATAGATACAATAAATGCAGCCACATTCATAACATTAATGCAATAAACAATAAATATTAATTTTTAGCCCATTTATTGTAACCATTCCTAAGCACAAAAACTTCATTTGAATTTTATGTGTACGGAATGTTAAATTTTTGGCATTCAAATATACATTTTTACTTTCTCTACACATACTATGTACATAGTGCATAGAGAAGGTATTGTAATGCACCCAAAAATATGATACCGAGATTTCACCAGAAATATATGTCTTGAGACCCCCTGAATCCAGAAAATGCATTTTTAGATAAATGTCCAAGTGTGTGTCTTCAGTCTGTCTGTCTGTCTGTCATTATATGTGTGTGTGTAGGGAGGGGGGCATCATAGCTCAAAAACGAAAAGTCTGTTTAACATCAACTTGGTATTTATGTTCAGCATCTTCCAAGGATGCAACACTAAGATTTTCAAGAAAATGTCCCCAGCTCTACCCTTTACAATGATTACCTATCTTGAATTTTCTGGGAATAGCCTCTGAAGACCTCTTTATTCTGGATGAATTTTGCCAAATTTTGCTTAACTGCTAAACCGTAAGAGATAGAAAAAAAATGAATTTTCTGGGAATAAAACTATTTTTCATAGAGTTGGCCGTTTACGAGATGTTCCTTGTTATTGATTTCAATTGTAAACTACTTATACTTTTCTCAGGCAGGGAGTGTCCCTTTTTATTTTCTCTAGACGTACTATGTATATAGTGTATAGAGAAGGTATTGCACTCCACCCAAAAATTTGATACCGAGATTTCACCGGAAATATATGTTTTAGGGTCCCCTGTATCCAAAAAAAGCATTTTCAGAAAAAAATCCGTGTGCTTGTGTGTGTCCGTGTGTCAGTGTGTCCGTGTGTCAGTGTGTCCGTGAATACGATAACTCAAAAACGAAAAGTCGGTACTATACCAAACTTGGTATTTAAGTTAAGTATTTTCCAGGGATGCGACACGAAGATTTTGAGAAGAATCCCCCCACCCCAAACTACCCTTTACATGGAACATTTTTTGAAATTTTTTAATTTCTCAAAAATGGCTCTGATGATTTTGATTAAAATATTGTATATTAAAGATATTTACTTGACAAATAAAATGTATATCTTCAATTTTCCGGGAATAGGCTCTGAAGCTTACTTTATTCTGGATTAAATTACCGAATTTTACATAACTGAAAAACCGTAAGAGATAGATAAAAACTTACTCACAAAAAATGTAGAGCATGTTAAAACACACAATTTATGTTATATACATTTTTTTCATGGAGTTGATCGTTTTGTAGATATTCCTTGATTTTGCTTTCAGCTTTAAAAAACCTTGTCAACTCCTGTCCATACAAACAAATGAACTTCAGTCACAGAGTAACTTTTGACTATCACTTTAACCTATAGTATTCCCTTATTTCGCTTCTACTTACAAGGAAGCAAGTATTAAGACTATTTCTGCTAATTTTTTGTCGATTAGAATGAAGTAAATAAAAGCATAAGTCTTCTAACAATAATTTGTTGCAGAAATATAGAGAAAGTCATGTGGATGGAACACATCATATTTTTTTCTTTTGTTCTACTCCTAGCCAAGCAAAGAAGCGATTTGCAAAGACAATCGCTTAACGACAGCTTTTAAAACATTTGACTATCACTTTAGCCTAGTGTATTCCTTTAGTTCTATTCTACTTATAGGGAGCTAAATAATAGGAACATTCTGCTAATGTTTATCTTGAATAGCATTGTGTAGAAAGAAGAAGAATCTTTTGTAAGAAATTTGTAGAGCAGCTAGAGAAAGTCATGTGAGTGTAACACATGAGATTTTTACTTTCTCTAGCCCCATATGTACAATGTACATAGTGATAGAGAAGGTATTGTAATGCACCCAAAAACTCGATACCAAGATTTCACCGGAAATATATGTCCCTGAGTCCGAAAAAATCATTTTTAAAAAAAGGTCTCTGTGTGTGTGTGTGTGTGTGTGTGTGTGTGTGTGTGTGTGTGTGTGTGGACAGCATAGCCCCAAAACAAAAAGACCATTAAATACCAAACTTGGTATTTAGGTTTAGTACCTTCTAAGAATGCGACATGAAGATTTTAAAAAAAAATCCCCCCACCACAAACTACCCTTTACATGGAAAACAATTCGAAATTTTTATTTTCTTAAAAATGGCTGTAACGATTTTGATTAAAATCCCGTATATTAAAGCTATTTATGTCCGAAATAAAATATATATCTCGATTATTTTTTTTTTGTAGTGTTTAACGCCCGCTTTAACTACTTATGGCACCGCAGGCGGTGACACTGATGATACCTGAATGAAGATGGAGCACCGGTGGAATGCGATGGCGGGGGAAACCGTAGAACCCGGAGAAAACCCGCCCCAGCGCCGCTTTGTCCACCACAAATCTCACATGCGGTCGCTTGGGATCGAACCCGGGCCGTCTAGGTGAGAGGGGAGTGGTCTAACCACTCGGCCACGGCGCGGCCGAATTTTTTTTTGGGGGGGGAGGGAATATCCTCTGAAGACCTCTTTATTCTGGATGAATTTTGCTGAATTTTGCTTAACTGCTAAACCGTAAGAGATAGGGGAAAAAAAAAAACAAAAAAAAACAAAAAAAAACGTACTACACAAAAAATGTACTCATGACAAAACACACAAATTTTGTCCTTTACGTTTTTGTTGTGGAGGTAACCGCTTTCGAGATATTCCTTGTTATTGGTTTCAATTGTGAAGTACTTAAACTTTTCTCACACAGGAAGTGTCTGTTTTTCTTTCGTTCTACTCCTGGCCAAGCAAAGAAGTGATTTGCCATGACAATCGCATAACGATAGCTTTTAAAACATTTGAGAATCACTTTAGCATAGTGCATTCACTTGTTCCCTTCTACTTATAAGGAACTAAGTAATAACATTCTGCTAACATTTATCTTGATTAGCATTGTGTACAAAGAAGAATAATCTTTTGTAGGAGTTTTGTAGAGCAGCTAGAGAAAGTCATTTGAGTGTAACACATCAGATTTTATTTTCTTTATGTTAAATTGAAGAACCTTGGTAGTTTCAATGGACGGCAGTAATAATTAGTAAACATTAAAAGCAGTCTGTGAAATATTCAGGTCTAGATCCAGTCAGTTATTTAAGATATTGTTCAAGGTCACCAAGCGTAAACCTGTAACATGCAGAGAATGTTTATGTTACCGACCTTGGTCAAGGTAATCCAGAAGGAGCCTCCGGGATGCCTGTTTATCCATGTAGACAGATCGTAGAGGTTATCGTGCACCCGCCACAAACTTTCCGCGCCGTCATCCCTCCTCTTGTCTTCTAACCAGAGTTCGGCAGCCTTCAGGGGCAGATCCCGCGAGCGCGGATACTTGAGGCCAGGTAAACTGGAACTCGACTTGGGTCCACCTCCCATTTCTTGCTCTGAACAACAAAGTGGTCATATTATTTAAAATATTATGGGAAAATCTGATGTGTTTCAACCACATGACTTTCTCTACATTTCTGCAATAAATGATTGTTAAAAAGCTTATGATTCTATTTATTTCACGCTAATCGTCAAAAAATTAGCAGAAATGGTCTTATTATTTGCTTCCTTATAAGTAGAAGCGAAATAAGAGGGTACCTTAGGTTAAAGTGGTAATCAAAAGCTGGTTGCTATGTGACTGAAGTTCCTTTGTTTGTATGGACAGGAGTTGACAAATTCCTGTATGAGAAAAGTTTGTTTTTTAAAACTGAAACCAAAAACAAGAAATATCTGAAGAACGATCAACTCCACGAAAAAAAAAAAATGTATGCAACATAAATGGTGTGTGGTGCTCTGTATTTTTTGTGTGGTAAATTTGTGTCTATCTCTTACGGTTTAGCAGTTATGCAAAGTTCCGTAAAACTCACCCAGAATAATGTAGTCTTCAGAAGCTATTCCCAGAAAATTCAAGATATATCTTTTATTTGTTAGGTAAATATCTTTATAATAGATATTTTAATCATAATCATTAGAGCCTTTTTTGAGAAAATCAAAATTTTCTAAAAAAGTTCCATGTAAAGGGTAGTTTGTGTTGGGGGGGGGAGAATTTTTTTCTCAAAACCTTCGTGTTGCATCCCTGGAAGATACTAAACTTAAATACCAAGTTTGGTATTTTACCGACTTTTCGTTTTTGAGTTATCGTGTTCACAGCCACACGGACACACGGACACACACTCACACACAGACCTTTTTCGGAAAACACTTCTATTGGATATAGGGGACCCTAAAACATATATTTCCGGTGAAATCTCGGTATCGAATTTTTGGGTGCAGTACACTACCTTCTCTATACACTATGTACATAGTACGTATAGAGAAAGTAAAATACACTCGCTAAAGCGATGGTCGCTTTGTGGAACAACTGAAATTCCATCTCTTTGATTGCCAGGAGTAAACAAACGAGAAACGAGAAGAAAGATGTCTTCCCGTTCGAGAAAAGTTTAAGTGGCTAAAATTGAAACCAAAAATCGGAATATCTCGAAATCGAATAACTCTACAAATACAACACATAAACTATTATTATATGTTTTAATGAGATCTACATTGTTTGTGCAGTAAGCTTTTGTTTATCTCTTACGGTTTTCCAGTTATATAGCATTCATCCAGAATGAAGAGGTCTTCAGAGGCTATTCCCAGAAAATTCAAATATACATTTTATTTGGGATGTATGTACATATCTTTAATATACGGGATTTTAATCAAAATCGTTAGAGCCATTTTTCAGAAAATAAAAGTTTCGAAACATTTCCCATGTAAAGGGTAGTTTGGGGTTGGGGGGGGGGACTTCTTGTAAATCTTGGTATCACATCCTTGGAAGATACCAAAGCTACATACCAAGTAACGTATTTAACGTGTTTTCGTTTTTGAGCTATGCTGTCCACAGACAAACACACACGCACACACCCGCACACACACGCACAGACAAATGCACACGGGCCTTTTCTAAAAATACTATTTTCGGACTCAGGGGATCCTAAAACATATATTTCTGGTGAAATCTCGACACCGAATTTTTGGGTGCCATACAATACCTTTTCTATCCAATATGTGCACTGTACATGTGGGCTAGAGAAAGTAAAAATCTAATGTGTTCCATTCACATGATATCCTCTAGCTATTCGGTAAATAAATCTTTTATTCAAAACATTAATCTGTTATCTACATCATGCTAATCAAGATAAACATAAACAGAATTAATCTTATTACTAGCTTCTTTGTAAGTAGAAGGGAAATAAGAAAATGTACAGGCTAAAGCGATAGTCGCGTCCTTTAAAAGGCGGTTGCTATGTGAAACAAATGAAATTCGGTTCTCTTTGTTTGCTAGGAGTAAACAAATTGGTTAACTCTAAAACAAAAATGTATATGATATAAGTTGCGTGTTTTAACAAGATCTATATTTTTTATGTAGTAAGTTTTTGTATATATCTTACGGTTTATCAGTTATACAAAAGTTATACAAAAGTAATCCAGAATGAAGAGGTCTTACTTATTCCCAGAAACTTCTAGATACACATTTCCTTTGTTATAAAAATATATTAAGGATATAGTATTTTAATCAGGGTTGCAACCATTTTTAAGAAAATAAAAAATTTCAAAAACTGCACCATGTAAAGGATAAATGGAGGAGGGGGGGGGAGATTTTCTTGAAATTCTTCGTGTCGCAACCTTGGAAGCTACTGAACTTAAATGGCAAGTTTGGTACTTAACAGACATTTCGTTTGAGTTATGCTGTCCACACACACACACACACGCACATACACACGTAACATTTTCTAATTTTTTTTATTCAGAGGACATTGAAACATGTATTTCCGGTGAAGTCTCGCTCGATATCGAAATTTTTAGTGAAATACAATACCTTCTCCGTCCACTATGTACATTGTATATATGTGCTAGAGAAGCTCTGTAGGTAGAGAAGGCACTACACTCCACGAGCTTTCACCGGAAATTTACATTTTAGGATTTCCTGTATCCAAAAAGTATCATTTTAGAAAAAGGTCCATGTGTGGGTGTGTGTATATGTGAACACGATAATTCAAAAACGAAAAGTCATTAAGATACCAAAGTTGGCATTTAAGTTTAGTATCTTCCAAGGAAATTGTTTGTTGGTTAGTGTTATTAATATAATTATTTAGATATGGCGGTAGGAAATTTTACAGAAGCATTAACTTATCGCCTGTGAATATCTAGGTCCGTCTTTTTAATTGTTGTTTTAAGAAAAAGATAATTACCTGCTTCTGTGCGACTTCTCACTTTAACTCACTTGAAGGTCAACGGTAAACATCTATTACCCACTCTCCTACTGTACCCACAAAGAAATAGTTATGCTCATGAAGAAAATTTCACGATGTTTTTAGGATGGCTATTATTCCCTATCTCGATTGTTTACGTAACAGGTCACACGGTTGACCTTCCTATGCCCCCTACCCTTTTCCCTGCACGTCTCTAGGTGGTGTGGTTGTGAGGGAAGGATTTTAGTGTCGATCGCACTGAAGCTTTATCTTACGTAACCATACGTTTTTGTTTTCGTGCAATATTATGTGACTAGGATTCAGAATGTATTCAGGGTTCAATTAAAAAAAAAAAAAATCTGTTCCATTCACGTGACTTCCTCTACATCTCTGCAATAAATTATTATTAAAAAGCTTATTCTTATATTTACTTCATGCTAATGGAGAAAAAAATTAGCAGAAATGGTCTTACTGCTTGTTTCCGTGTAAATAGAAGGGAAATAAGGCAATAAACTAGGCTAAAGTGATAGTCAAACCTTTTAAAAGCTGGTTGCTATGTGATTGAAGTTCCTTTGTTTGTGTGGCCAGGAGTGGCAAATAAGTATAAGAATTTTAAAATAACAAGAAATATCTCAAGAACGGTCAACTCCAGGAAAAAAATATATAACATAAATGGGGTGTTTTATTGGGCTCTGGTTAAAACAAACAATTTATGTTATATGATTTTTTGTGGAGTTGGCCGTTTTTTAATTTTTTTTAAAGTTTTTTTTAGCTTAACGTCCTTTAACCTGGTTGGTCATATCGAACGATGAATGAAATTGGTGAAATATACTCAAATGATCTCGGGGTCCATGGAGCTTAAAGTTACTCGACATTCGTCTTCTCAGGATAAGGGAAAACCCCGAAAAAACCTTATCCAAGTAACCCTAAGCGAGATTCGAACTCACGACCTACACGCTACCACCACACTAACCAGACGAGCTTTCTTATTATTGGTATAATCTTTAAAATACTTATATTTTTCTCGTACGAGAATTTATTTCCTGTCCATACAAACAAAGGAACTTTAATCACATAGCATCCAGCTTTTAAAAGATATGTCTATCACTTTAGCCTATGATATTCCCTTGTTTCCTTCTATTTAGAAGGAGGCAAGTAATAAGCCAGTTTCTGCTAATGTTTGTTTGATTAGCATGAAGTAGATAGAAGAATAAGCTTTTTAACAACAATTTGTTACAGAGATGTAGAGAAAGTCATGTGAATAGAATACATCAGATTTTTATTTTCCCTACTATACATAGAGTACATAATAGACAACGTGTTGCATCACTTCCAAGAATTGGATAGCCAGATTTTACTAGAAATACATTTGAAAACAAAATGAAAAGCAAAAAAATAAAAAAAACAAAACAAAAACAAAGTTTTCAGAAAAGCGTCGGTGTTCGCGTGCTCACACGTATGTGTCCTAGTGCAAGTGTCTGTGAGCACGATAACTGAAAAACAAAATCAAACTTCATATCCTCCAAAGACACGACGCGAGCATTTTAAAAAAGATCACGCACCCCAAACTACATAAAGGTATTTGTATGACAGATAAAATGTACCTACATTTTTTAATTTTTTGGGAAAAGCCCTGAAAGTCCTCTTCACTCTGAATAACTTTTGCACAACTGGAAAGCCTTAAGAAAGAGACAAGTACACAAAAAAATGTGGATTTCATTCAAGACACAATTTATGTCACCCTCCCCCCTTTTTTTATAGAGTTATCACATTTCCGAGGTATTCCTTACTATTGTTTTCAATTTTAATACACTTATTATTTTCTCAGTTAGAAAGTCATCATAGTACTTCATTTGTTTTACTATTGACCATGCAAAGAGAATCGAATTTCAAATTCAATCGCATAGCGACAGCTTTTAAAACATTTGACTCTCCCTTTAACCTACTGCATTCCCTTATTTCTCTTCTACTTATAAGGAAGTAAGTAATAAGACACTTTCTGCTGATTTATTTATTTTATTAATAAAGCATGCTCTATTGCCTTAAACATAAATCACTTACATAATTAGTTGCCATTATACATTTTTTTAAAAGATGGTTATTTGATATTGTAATTAATAGTTTCTTAAAATCAATGAAATTTACACGATTTGAAGTGTGTGAAATAAGAATTGATTAATGCACTTTTATTCACTGCCCATTCATTATGAATTCTATAAATCAGTTTTTTTTTTTTTTTTTTTTTTTTTTTTTTTTTTTTTTTTTAATATTAACGTCCTTTAACCTGGTTGGTCATATCGGACGATGAATGAAATTATATTTTAATAATCTCGGGGTCCATGGAGCTTAAATGAAATGATGTGGTTTTTTTTTTTTTGGTTTTTTTTTTAATGTATGCTCTTTAACTGCTATGGTTCTCAGCTTCCCATTCTATACTGGGCGTGAAAGACCACCTAATTTTGCTCAGAGGCCTCTCTATCAGGCTTGAGGTTGTTTTACGTGCCGTAAATCTATGGCATGGGACCAACGGCTTTACTTCTCTTCCGAAGGAACCCATGCTAAGGATTTTTACGCCCGAAAAAAAGCCATCGCCCTCCGCCGGGTTTGAACCCGCGACCTTGGGTATATGAAGTTAGCATGGTAACCAATACACCACGGAGGGGGACATGGAGCTTAACGTTACTCAACATTCGTCTTTTCAGGATAAGGGAAAACCCCGATTTTTTTTTTTTTTTCCAACCAGGTTAAAGGACGTTAAGCTACAAAAGAAAAAAAATTCTCTAGTGATAAACCCACATGTAACGTTATCCCAGTCACTCTGCCATTTAGTGAATCTTTCTTGGTGTAACTCTCTTTTCAGCTCGATTTTTGGTAGATTTTATCTTCTTAGCTCATTGCTCCTTGTTTAGCGAGATGATCAGCAAGTTCATTACCGTAGATTAGCATGATGTAGATAAAAAGATATGATGTGTTCCATTCACATGACTTTCTCTACATGTCTGCAACAAGCTATCGTTAAAAAGCTTAAGCTTCTATTTACTGCATGCTAATCGAGAACAAATTAGCAGAAATAGTCTTATTACTTGCTTCCTGGTAAGTAAAAGCGAAACAAGGGAGTACCATAGGTTAAAGTGATAGTCAAAGCTGGTTGCTGTGTGACTGAAGTTCCTTTGTTTGTATGGACAGCAGTTGACAAATTCCTGTATGAGAAAAGTTTTTCAAAGCAGAAACCAAAAGGAAGGAATATTTCTAAAACGATGAACTCCACGAAAAAAATGTGTATAACATACACTGTGTGTTTTAATGTGCTCTACATTTTTCATGTAGTAAGTTTTTGTCCATCTCTTACGGTTTAGCAGTTATTCAAAATTCCGTAAAATTTATCCAGAATAAAGCAGTCTTCCGAGGCTATTCCCAGAAAATTCAAGATATACATTTTATTTCTCAGGTAAATATCTTTAATATACGATATTTTAATCAAAATCGTTTGAGCCACTTTTGAGAAAATCAAAATTTTCTAAAAGAGTTCCATGTAAAGGATAGTTTGGGGTGGGGGGATTTTTCTCAAAATCTTCGTATCGCATCTCTGGAAGATACTAAACTAAAATACCAAGTTTGGTATTTTATCGACTTTTCGTTTTTGAGTTATCGTGTTCACAGGCACACGGACACACACACGGACCTTTTTCTGAAAATTATTTTTTTTTGGATACAGGGGACCCTAAAAGATGTATTTTCGGTGAAATCTCGGTATCAAATATTTGGGCGGAGTGTGCAGTACCTACGTGTAGAGAAAGTAGAAAGTAATCTTTTCTAAGAATAGCTGTTTGCGAAACAGGTAGAGAAAGTCGTGTGAATGGAACACATCTGATGATATTTCACATGTTGAGCACGAACAGTATCTAATTACGTTAAAATGACACGGATGTTTTCCTTGACCTGATATATTTCCCCTTCTAGACTCCGGAATCAATTAGGCTCTAACCTTACTTTTGTGCAAGTAACTGCCGATAATGAGCCTTAAGCGCTGATAATAACTGCCTTGATAATGGCAATGTGTTGTCGCGCATGTTGGTAAAACTGCGGTTAAATCTCAGATATAGAGAGAACATATACCAAATGCCCTATCCTTAAGCATTTGATTTGGTGAAGTACGTTTTTGTCCAGCCGCCATGTTGCGTACTACATTTTTGAGATAAGCATACCTTTTGTGGGTTAAATGTGAAGTTTTATGGTGGCAAATGTCAATTAAGCAGTACATCTGGAACAATGGTACACAGATGTGTGGTGTTTGGTTGTGGTTTCTCATATAGCAGAAAAAAAAAAAAAAAAAAAGAAAAAAAGAAAAGGAAATGTTTCAATACATAGGTTAGGATACTTATTTAAGTAAGTTTGTGGTGTTAAATGTTGAATTGAGCAGTAAATTTAAAATGTAAGTTTTAAACCAGTATAATGGTCAACAGTGTGTGGTGTTTGATTATAGTTTCTCAAATAGCAGAATCAAAAATCAGGGAAAAGGAAATCCGCAGACAAAATTGGTAACCTACTCCAATTTATAAGAAACCGCCCATTTAGCAGCTATCACGAGAAATAATTACTATCAAATTATGTGGTATTGATACCAGAACCGTATGAGATGTATACCTCGGACTTGGATGCAATACAAGCAGTCCACAGTGCAAGTCATTAAAATCTATAGGGTAATCTCTTATACTTGTCACCATTTTTGGTGTGCACTTCTTATGATTCCAAGCCTCTCCCAAACATATTTGTGTGTGTATGTGTGTTTACGTACATGCATCCTATATACGACTGCCTCATTTATATATTTAGTTTTAGATCAAGAAATTAAAACAAAATTAAGTTATGACCTTGCCGCGATTTTACTGCAATAATACCAGTTTATTAATAATACGACATCGTAACTCCTGACAGACCAAAAATGTGACTGTATTAAATATTCCTTCAACTAGAGATCTCTCCCGTTCCATTGTCCTTTATTTATTACTTAAAAACTTTGAAAAACAATTAATTTAACAGATGTTACTTATGGTGTATATGGTAGTGTAGTAACGCAAGATGGCGGCTGGTAACAGAACTTGCTTCAGCATTTCCGCCCTATGGGTCAAATAGCACTTGCGTGCATTGTTTATCACCTACCACAAATAACCATCTCGTCTCAGTGCTCCCTTCCGCTTAAGGGACGCTGGGAGTCAAATTCCTATATTTAAATAAGGTTTTATTGAAAATATTATCATAATTGCATTGTTTTATGTTAATATGAATACTAAATTTAATTCAAATTGGTGTATATATAAATAAAATTATTTCCTCTACCAAGTAATGTGTATATATATACTAGTAGAGACGGTATTGTATTCCCCCAAAAATGAAATACCCAGATTTCACCGGAATACACGTTGTGAGAACTCCCGAAAAAAAAACTGATGTGCTCCACTCACATGACTTTCTCTACATCTCCGCAACAAATTATTGTTAAAAAGGTTATGCTTCTATTTAACTCTTGCTAATGGAGAAAAAATTAGCAGAAATAGTCTTATTACTTGCTTCCTTGTAAGTAGAAGCGAAATAAGGGATACTCAAAAGCTGCTTGCTATGTGACTGAAGCTCCTTTGTTTGTATGGGTAGGAGCTTACAAATTCCTGAATGAGAAATGTATGTTTTTCAAAGCTGAAACAAAAAACAAGGAATATTTCAAAAACGATCAACTCCACAGAAAAAAATGTATATAACATAAATTGTGTGTTTTAATGTGTTCTACATTTTTGTGTGATAAGTTTCTCTCTCTCTCTCTCTCTCTCTCTCTCTCTCTCTCTCTTACGGTTTACCAATTATGTAAAATTCCGTAAAATTCATCCAGAATAAAGTAGTCTTCGGAGGTTATTCCCAGAAAATTGAGGATATACATTTTATTTGGCAAGTATATGTCTGAAATATAAGAGAATTTAATGAAAATCATTAGAGCCATTTTTAAGAAAATCAAAAATGTCGATTTTTTTCTATATAAAGGGTAGTTTGGGGTGGGGGGATTTTCTTGAAAATCTTCGTATCACATCCTTGAAAGATACCAAACTTAAATACCAAGTTTGGCTTTTAACGCTCTTTTCTTTTTTGAGCTATTCTGCCCATAGACACACACACGCACATACACACAGACAGATAGACAGACAGACAGAAACACACGGACATTTATATAAAAATGATTTTTTTGGATTCAGGGAGTCTGGAAACATTTATTTCCGGGTGAAATCTCGGTATCGAATTTTTGGGTGCAATACAATACCTTCTCTATACATTATGTACATAATATTGTGTTCTTTAGCATAATTGTCTATATATGTACAAACTGTTCTTACTAAAGAATATAATTTTATCTACATCATGCTAATCGAGATAAAGATTAGCACAAACGGTCTTATTATTTGCTCCCTTGTGAGTAGTTGGGAAATAGGAAATATACTAGGCTAAAGCGATAGTCAAAACTTTTAAATGCTGGTCCCCGTGAGAAACAATTGAGGTTCGGTTCGCTTAGCATGGTATCACTTGAGCAAAGTTAATTAGTTTAAAGTTGAAACCAATAACAACGGATGTCTCGAAAACATCAACTCTACAAGAAAAACATATATGACATAAAATAATTGCTTTAACGAGATACACATTTTTGGTAGTAAATTTTTGTCTATTACGATTTAACTGTTATGCAAAATTCTGCATAACCATCCAAAAAGATGTCTTCAGAGGCTATACCCAGAAAATTCAAAAAATACACTTTATTTAAGATGTGAATATCTGTAACATACCGTATTTTAAACAAAATCATTAGAGACATTTTTGAGAAAATCAAAATCTTTGAAACATTTTCCGCCCACAGTTTCGGGTGGGCGGATTTTCTTGTAGATCTTCGTATTACCGTTGGAAGATACTGCACTTAAATACCAAGTTTAGTATTTAACGTTCTTTTAGTTTTTGAGCTAAGCTGTCCAGACACACACAGACCTTTTTCTAAAAGATACATTTATGGATTTGAGGACCTCAAAACATGTATTTTGGTAAAATCTCGACACCAAATTTTGGATGGAATGCAATGCCTTCTCTATCTACTACGTACTTAATACATACAGTTTAGAGAAGGTAAAAATCGCTATAAGTACACACTTACACACCAATCACAAACTTGAGTAGTATAGACATGAAATGTTTAAAACACATAATGAATTCTCCATATTTAGAAATCTTTAAATCTTGTTACTTTCTCTACGTACTATGTATAGTGTATACAGAAGGTACAACATTCCACCCAAAAATTCACATGTTTTGGTATCCCCTGAATAAAAAAAAAAACATTTTTAGATAAATGTCTGTATGTGTGCATGTCTATGAACAGCATAGCTCAAAAAACGAAAAGATCGTTAAATACCTAACTTGGTGTTTAAGTTTGGAATCTTCCAAGGATTTTCAAGAAAATCTTTCCACCCAAAACCACCCTTTACATGGAAACATTTTCGAAAATTTGTTTTTCTCAAAAATAGATTAAAATACCACATATTAAAGCCATTTCCTAGAAAACAGAACATACATCATGAATTTTCTTGGAATAACTTCAGAAAAGTTGTTTATTCTGGATGAATTTTACTGAATTTTACATAACTGGTAAATCGTAAGAGATAGACAAAAACCTACTACACAAAGCATGTAGATCTCGTTAAAACACACAATTTATGTTATATACACTTTTTCGTGGAGTTGGCCGTTTTCTAGATATTCCTGGTTATTAGTTTCAGTTTTAAAATATTTAAAACATTTCTCATACGGGAACTTCTCAACCCCAGGCCACGCAAAGAAACGGATTTCAGTTCCATAGCAACCACATTTTAAAACATCTGACTGTTGGTTTATCCTAGAGTATTCCCTTATTTACTTCAACTTATAAGGAACCAAGTGATAAGACCGTTTCTGCTAATGTTTATCTCGATTAGCATGAAGTAGATAGATGAATAACCTAACTGACAATTTGTTACAAAAATGTAGAGAAAGTCATGTGAGTGAAACACATCAAATTGTTATTTTCTCTATACGTACTATGTACAAAGTGTACATATAGAGAAGGTATTGTATTACACCCAAAGTTGGATATCGAAATTTCACCGGAAATACATGTTTTGAGAACTCCTGAAACCCCCTCCAAAAATAATTTTTAAGAAAATCTCCGTGTGTGTTTTTCTGTCTGTCAGTGTGTGTGTGGGTATGTGTGTGTTTGTGTGTGACTGTAGGCAGCATTGTTCAAAAACGAAAAGTCCATTAAATACTAAATTGGGTATTTAAGTTCAGTATCTTCCAAGGATGCAGCACTATGATGTTCAAGAAAATAACGCCCCCAAACTCACTTTACATAGAAACATTTTCGAAAATTTTTATTTCCTCAAAAATGGCTCCTGCCATTTTGATTAAAATATCCTATATTAAAAGATATTTACCTTTAAATGAAATCTATATCTTGAATTTTCTGGGAATAACCTCTGTAGACATCTTTATTCTGGATACATTTTACGGAATTTTGCATAACTGGTAAACCGTAAGAGATAGACAAAAACTTACTTGATAGAAAATTTATAGCTCGTTAATACACACAATTTATGTCATACACATTTTTTACGTGTGGTTGATCGCTTTTTAGATATTCCTTGTTATTGGTTTCAGCTATAAAATACTTATACCTTTTTAAACGGGAATTTGTTAACTCATCTCCAAACAAACAATCACATAGCAACCAGTTTTTTACTATCTATCCAATTGCACTCCCTTATATCCCTTCTACTTATATGGACGCAAGTAATAAGACGATTTCTGCTAATGTTTATCTCGAATAGCATGAAGTAAATAGAAGAATAAGCTTTTTAACAATAATTTGTTGTAGAGAGGTAGCGAAAGTCATGTGAATGGAACACATCAGATTTTTTCCAAAGGCTAGCTTGCTTACAGACTGGCATTGTGCAGTGTATGAACAGGTGATTAAAAAGTAACAAGAAGGAAAATACGCAACTGACTTACCTCGCGTCACTTGTTCAGCTATCACTGGAAAAAGTTGACGGTCGCGTTCCTCCAGAGAAAGACAAAAAACTGGAAGCCTAGCATGACGATGTAAATACGTGCGCACATTGCTGATCGAACAGCAAGGAGGTCCCCTTCTACCTTGCTTACGTGATGACGTCAGTACCTGTGGGAAACCTGCAGGCCCTCATGACAACCGCAAGTATTGTAAGGATACCGTTTAGGTATTTAAAGGACAAGGTAGTCTGAACATATGGAATTACACCTTAAGTGAGTTAAACTGCCATTGTTCTTAAAGTTCTCAATAATTCTTCCCGAAAGTTTTACTTCCTCTATACGTACTATGTACATAGTGTATAGAGAAGGTATTGCACTTCACCCAAAAAATCAATACCGAGATTTAATTATTCTATTTACTTCATCTAATCGAGAAAAAATTAGCACAAATAGTCTTATTACTTGCTTCCTTGTAAGCTGAAGCAAAATAAGGGAGCATCATAGGTTAAAGTATAGTCAAAATCTGGTTGCTATGTGACTGAAGTTCCTTTGTTTGTGTGGACAGGGGTTGACAAATTCCTGCATGAGAAAAGTATGTTTTTCAAAGCTGAAACCAAAAACAAGGAATATCTCAAAAACGTTCAACTCCACGAAAAAAAGGTATACAACATAAATTGTGTGATTTAATATGCTCTGCATATTTTGCGTGTTAAGTTTTTCTCCATTTCTTACGAATTAGCAGTTAAGCAAAATTCCGTAAAATTCATCCAGAATAAAGTAGTCTTCACAGGCTATTCCCAGAAAATTCAAGATATACATTTTATTTGTCAGGTAAACATATCTTTAATATAAGATATTTTAATCAAAATCGTAAGAGCCATTTTTTAGAAAATCAAAATGCTCGAAAAAAGTTCCATGTAAAGGGTAGTTTGGGGTGGGGGGATTTTTTTTTTTCAAAATCTTCGTGTCGCATCCCTGGAATACTAAACTTAAATACCAAGCTTGGTATTTTACCCACTTTTCGTTTTTGAGTGTTCACAGACACACACACACACACACACAAATGCTCTTTTTGGATACAGGGGACCCTAAAACAAATATTTCTGGTGAAATTACACTATGTACATAGTACGTGTAAAAAAAGTAAAAATTGTAATGAAAAATCGCCATGCAAACCACCTTTTACAGACTTAAGTATCTTAACTGCATACAATTTGTATGTTTTAGATATTTTAACTCACATGCACAAATCGTCAAGTAGTTATTTATTAATAAATCAGAACCATGAAAACACGGGACAGGACAGAGAAATGATATTCATTGCAAGGTTGAGCAAAACACAAAACGGTTAAATCTATATGGGACCCAAAATGTATAATAAACTATCAATTCATTTCAAACTAACAAATATAAGAGACTTTAAGTTATACAAATAGTTATTAGACAATCCATTTTATTCTCTTGACAAATGTTTACTTTCTTTAGCCCGCATGGTATAATGTACATAAGTGAGTAGAGAAGGTATGTATTACATTCTACCCAATCACCCATATTTTTCACTGTAAATATATGTTTTGAGGTCCCCTGAGTACTAAAGAGGCATTTTTAGAAAAAGGTCCGTGTGTCTGGACAGCATAACTCAAAAACGAAAAAATTGTTAAATACCAAACTTTATGTTTAGTATCTTTCAAGGACGCGACACGAAAGTTTTCAGGAAAATCCCCCCACCACATGGAAAAATATTCGAAAATTTTAATTTTTTCAAAAGCAGCTCTAACGATTTCGATTAAAAACCTGTATATTAATGATATTTATATCCCAAATAAAATGTATATCTTGAATTTTCTGGAAATAGCCTCTGAAGATTTCTTTATTCTGGATTAATTTTACCGACTTTTGCTTAACTGATAAATCGTAAGAAATAGGCAAAAATTACTGCACAAAATATGTAGATCTCGTCAAAACACACAGTTTATGTTCATTAGTTTTTGTTGTGGAGGTAATAGTTTCCGAGATATTCCTTGATATTTGTTTCAATTGTAAAGTACTTTTCTCCGACAGCGAGTGTCCGTTTTTCTTTTGTTCTATTCCTGACCAAGCAAAGAAGCGATTCGCAATGACAATCGCATGATAGCTTTTAAAACATTTGACTATCACTTTAGCCCAGTGCACTCGTTTAGTTCCCTCCTACTTACAAGGAACTAAGTATTAAGAACATTCTGTTATGCTTATTTTGATTAGCTTTGTATCCATTGGAGAAAATCATGTGAGTGTAACACATCAGATTTTTAATATGAGAATGATTAATATATTATAATAATTTTATAGTGTATTTTGATACTGTTTGTTGCCTGCACCGTGATTAATGACAAATGAAGTTACATTACATCAGATTTTTCTGATTCAGGGGACCTCAAATGCAACATTCAGCATTAAATTTCGATATCGAAATCATACCTATAATGGGTACGTGTAAAGGAACATTATCTGTCAAATTGAACACAGTGTAACTTTAACCTTCAAGGTGAAGAGCAAGATACTGGTGTGTTTTATTGGAAACTACAAAGATTTGTATTTGTATTATTAAATAAATACGAGAAGGGATAAAACTCCATTTGAGTAAGTAGTATAAAGTGCGTGCTTCATACAGGTTTACAGTTGCACAGCTGACCACCACAAAACAGAGCTGACTAAGAAAACAAAGCATACAATGCCGGTCAAGGTCTTCTGGGAAAACCTAAATTATATAAATATCGGACAGCGATATCTATCGGCGATTGCTAAACAGAACATATGACTGCCGATAAAGGCCATGAAAACTCGTATTTCTGAGAGAAACAAAATATCTGAGCGATTTATTCATATAACCTGAGGTCGAAAATTGTCCAATTCATTTCTTTGTTTGGAGTCTAGGCTTTATATGCTTCATAAAAAAAATCTGATGTGTTCCATTCACATATAACCCTCTCTACATCTTTCCAAAAAATACTATTAAAAAGCTTATGCTTCTACTTACTTCATGCTAATCGAGAAACAAATAGAAGAGATAGTGTTATTATTTGCTTCGTTGTAATTGGCGAAAAAAAAATGAATGTATCATAATTGTGTGTTTTAATGTACTCTACATGTTTTGTGTGGTAAGTTTTTGTCCATCATTTTAGCAGTTATTCAAAAATCCGTAAAATGCATCCAGAATAAAGTAGTATTCAGAGGCTATTCCCAGAAAATTCAAGATATACATTTTATTTGTCAGGTAAATATCTCTTATATACGACATTTTAATCAAAATCAGTACAGCCTATTTCAGAAAACCAAAAGTTTCGAAAAAAGTCCTATGTAAAGGGTAGTTGTGGGTGGAGGACTTTTCTTGTGTCACATCCTTGGAAGATAGCAAACCTAAATACCAAGTTTGGTTTTTAATGGACTTTTCGTTTTTGAGCTATGTAGCCCACAGACACACATACACACACATGGTCAATTTTCTAAAAATGCTTTTTTTTATTATTGAGGGATTCTCTAAAACATGTATTTCCGGCGAAATCTCGGTAGCGAATTTTTGAGTGCATTACAATACCTTCTCTATACAATATGTACATAGTACGTGTAGAGAAATGAATATAGTTATTTGTGAGACAAAAGTATAAAATTGTCGTATTTTTAATCGAGTGGGATTTTATGAAACGAGGCATATACAAAAATCTGATGTGTTCCATTCACATGCCTTTATCTACATCTCTGCAACAAATTATTGTTAAAAGGCTTATTCCTCTATTTACTTCGTGCTAATCGAGAAAAAATAAGCAGAAACAGTCTTATTACTTGCTTCCTTGTAAACAGAAGCGAAATAAGGGAGTACCATAGGGTAAAGTGATAGTCAAAAGCTGGTTGCTATATGACTGAAGTTCCTTTGTATGGGCACGAGCTGACAAATTCCTGTATGAGAAAAGTACAAGTTTTTTAAACCTGAAACCAAAAACAAGGAATATCTAAAAAACGATCAACTCCTCGAAAAAATGTTATATAACATAAATTGTGTGTTTTAATGTGCACTACATTTTTTGTGTGGTAAGGTTTTGTCCATTTCTTACGGTTTAGCAGTTATGCAAAATTCCGTAAAATTCATCCAGATTAAAGTGGTCTTCAGAAGCTATTCCCAGAAAATTCAAGATATACATTTTATTTGTCAGGTAAATATCTTTAACACACGATATTTTAATCAAAATCGGTAGACCCATTTTTGAGAAAATCAAAATTTTCAAAAAAATGTCCATGTAAACAGTAATTAGGGGTGGGGGAATTTTCTTGAAAATCTTCGTGTCGCATCCTTGGAAGTTTGGTATTTAACGGTATTTTCGTTTTTGAGCTATGCTGGCCACAGACACACACATACAAACAGACACACACACGGACATTTTTCTAAAAATTCATTTTTTTTTTTGATTAAGAAGGTCATAAAACATGTATTTCCGGTGAAATCTCGGTATCGAATTTTTGGCGCATTACAATCCCTTCTCTATACAATGCGTACATAGTACGTGTAGAGAAAGTAAAAAAGAGAAAATCTAATGTGTTTAATTCACGTAGCTTTTCCATATCTCCGTAACAAATTATTTTAAAAAGCTCATTTTATCTAGTTCATGATAATCAAGATAAAATTAGCAGAAACTGTATTATTACTTGCTTTCTTATAAGTAAAAGGGAAATAAGGGAATACATTAGGCTAAAGCGATAGTCATGTCTTTTAAAATCTGGTTACTATGCGATTGAAATTCCTTTGTTTGTATGGCCAGGAGTTAACAAATTCCCGTATGAGAAAAAGTTACCATATTTTAAAGCTGAAACCAATAACAAGAATATCTTAGAACGATCAGCTTTACAGAAAAAGCGTATTGACATAAACTATGTGTTTTAACGAGTTATACGTTTTTACTTTCTCTACACGTGCTGTGTACATTGTGTATAGAGAACGTATTTTTATTCCACCAAAAAATTGATTCCGAGATTTAATCCAAAATATATATTTTGAGATCCCTCAAACCAAAGAAAGCTTTTTTAGAAAAATGTACGTGTATGTGTATGTGTGTGTCTGTGTTTATGGGCAGCATAGGTCAAAAACGAAAAGTTTGTTAAATACCAAAATAGGTATCTTCCAAGGATACGTCACAAAGATTTTCAAGAAAGTTCCTCACCCCAAACTACCCTTTAAATGGAAAAATTTTCGAAATTTTTTATTTTTCAAAAATTGGTTCTAAAATTTTGATTAAAACATCGTGTATTAAAGATATTTACATGGCAAATAAAATGTACGTCTTGAATTTTCTGGGAATTGCCTCTAAACACATTTTTATTCTGGATGAATTTTGCGGAATTTTGCATAACTGGTAAACCGTAAGAGATACACAAAAACTGACTTTACAAACAATGTAGAGTTCATTAAAACACACAATTTATGTTATACATTTTTTCACGCGTTGACAGTGTTTTAGTCATTCCTTGTTATGTTTTAAAATACTTATACTCGTACGAGAAAAGCATACTGGCCATACCAAGCAAGGAACTCCAATCGCATAGCAGACGGCTTTTAAAACATTTGATTATCGCTTTAGCCTTGTGCACTCCCTTATATCGCTTCTATTACAGAGAAGCAAGAAATAAGACCTTTTCTGCTAATTTTTTCCATTAGCATGAAGTAATAGAAGAATGAGCTTTTCAACAGTAATTTGCAGCAGAGAGGTAAAGAAAGTCGTGTGGAACACATTAGTACGTTTTTGTCTATGTCTTACGATATACCAGTTATGTAAAATTCAGCGAAATACATTCACAACAAAGAGGTCTTCGGAGGCTATTCCCAGAAAATTCAAGAAACACATTTTAATTATTATATAAATATCTTTCATATGCGATATTTCAATTGAAATCTGAGCCACTTCTGAGAAATCCAAAATTTGGAAACATTTTTCACGTAAAGGATGTTTTCCGTGTGGGGGGGGGTGTTTCATAAACATGTTCGTGTCGCATCCTTGGAAGATACTGAACTTAAATACCAAGTTTGGTATATAACAGCTTTTCGTTTTTGAGCTATGCTGTCCGTTGACACAGACACACACAGATATTTTTCTAAAATTGCTTTTTTAACTCAGGGGGCCTCAAAACATATATTTCCGGTAAAATCTCGAAATCATATACGGGTGGATTACAATATTTTCTCTACCAATTATGCACTTGTGATGATTTAAATGTTTTCTCCCGGTCACTAGCTGGTTGCTCTACCACTGAGCTAATATGGCAACTGCCGGGAGATCCGTGGTCCAAAGCCCGGCTATGGCATTGAATTTTTCAGTCTGACTCTATCCAACACCTGGCCTACACACGGTCTCTGTGAGAAAACAATAACATTTCACAATTGACCATAATAGATGGCTATACTGTGAATCCTGGCCTACAACATTGTAAGTCACCATTGGGGTTGTCATCTCAAGATCACCTTGTGGTTTACCAGGAAACATGCGAGTCAGTTGAGAAATTCAATGGTAATATGCACAACTTGGGCCGGTCTAAGAAATTCAATGGTAATTATGCACAACTTGGGCCGGTCTAAAAACCCAATGAAACTAAGTCCTATTGATTGATTGACGATTTCAAAGGTTTTATTTTTCGGAAAGGCTTGTTACTTTCTTATCACGTACTATGTACAGTGTATAGAGAAGATATTGTATTGCACCCAAAAATTCGATACCGAGATTTTACCGGAAAAACATGTTTTGGGTCCCCCTGAATCCAAAAAAAAAAACAATTTTCGAGAAAGGGATGTGTATGTGTGTGTGAGTGAGTGTGTGTGTTTGTGTGTCTGTGGACAGCATAGCTCAAAAATGAAAAGACCGTTAAATACCATACTTGGTATATAAGTTTGGTATCTTGCAAGGATGCGACACGAAGATTTTCAAGAAAATCCCCCCACCCTCAACTACCCTTTATATGGAACTTTTTTCGAAAATTTTAATTTTCTCAAAAATGGCTCAAACTAATTTGATTAAAATATCGTATATTAAAGATATTTACCTGACAAATAATATGCATTTTTTTAATTTTCTGGGAATAGCCTCTGAAGACTACTTAATTCTGGATGAATTTTGCATAACTGCTAAACCGTAAGAAATGAACAAAAACTTACCACCAAAAAAATGTAGAGCACATTAAAACACACAATTTATATTATACACTTTTTTTTCGTGGGGTTGATCGTTTCTAAATATTTTTTTTTATTGGTTTCGGCTTTGAAAAAATATTTTTGTCAACAGAAATTTGTGAACTACTGTCCATACAACAAAAGAACTTGTCACATAGCTATCAACGTTTGACTATCACTTTAACCTATGGTACTCCCTTATTTCGCTTCTACTTACAAGGAAGCAAGTAATAAGAATAATTCTGCTAATTTTTTCTCGACTAGCGTGAAGTAAAGAAGCATAAGCTTTTTAATATTAACTTGTTGCAGAGATGTAGAAAAGTCATATGAATGGAACAGATCAGAATTTTTTCTTTTGCTTTCTTTCTCAAAGTATAATTCGTGTAATTACAAGAAAACTAGACCACATCTGACAATTCTGTTGTCATATTCGTATTCAGCATGAAAAAATACATTGAATTCCAGTTTCCGTAACTGAAAAAAGTAAAATTTTGTATACTTAGTCTTAAACATTTTGAAATGTTTTAACACTATTAAGTCAATGCAAATTGTATATAGATATGCATGCATCTAATATTTCCCTAATGAATTTTAAGACAGTTCAGATTCCGGTTAGATCGTTAACATGGTGCCCTACTTTTTGCTTATCAGGATCTGGTCACCCTAGATTAGAGCATATCTAGTTTATGCAGATGACATTGCCCTAATGACCAATAGTGAAGAAGAACTACAAAACACAGTTATAGAGTGGAACAATACATGCAAAGATAGAGGCTTGGAAGTAAATGTAAACAAAAGCAAAGTAATGCATGTAGCAATAGGGGCACAGACAGGAATAAATATTAAATGAAACAGAGACACCATGGTGCAAATTGAGAACTTTGAATATTTTGGGACACTCATCAATTGAAAAGGAAGTATAGATATGGAAATAAATCTTAGAATAAATAAGACAAGCCGAATTTATTGCCTAACCAATCAAACACTAACAGCAAAAAAGGAAATTAACAATGACTATTTCGTTCTTAACGCGTGATCGTAGGATCAGTACATTGGCAAGCAAAATTCCAACCAATCTGAACGCTGAATTTTAATCGTTTTTTATCACACCCACGAGCAATTGATTTTCTAGATGTTTCGCACCTACGTGTATTTGTTTTCTTTCTGAACTAATGTTCGTCTAATAATAGTATCAGTGTGCAGGAAGTTCCAAAACGTTTTGGGGAAGGGTCTATTGCTGAAATACACATAATTGAAAACTCAAAGCAGCAACTTTTATTTATTTTACACCAAAAATTGAATGTAGCGATACAAAGAGATGTTGCAGTGATTAAGCGTCGAGAACAATGGGATTTTGTCCATTGTTATTTTATTCACGAAATAGTCTTATTAAATACAACCGCAACAAGTTCCTTGCGAATTTATCAATAAAAGTTGGAGCTCTCGTTATATTATAACTCCATGGCACGACAGCTCACGGGGTACCTTGGCCTACCGCCCGGCCGCTGCGTCCCCCATCTCGGTCCACTACAGACGTCATGGATGGGGTGCAGTATTGGCAGTATTGGAGGGCGAGACGTGGTCAGCGCCTCGAGTCCCCCCGGACGGTTAATGTGGTCCTGGAGCTACTTCTCCATCAAGTAGCTCCTCAATTGACCCCAGTGCTGCTTGGTAAGCATCAACGCTACCACCGCGCTAAGAAGACGACCTCTCGTTATATTACTTACGATAAAAAAAATGCGAATATATGTTCAACATCAGTTCAGTTCATCTCCCAACATTTCTTTGTGGCTCAAAAGGCGGACAGTATTGTCAAAGCATAAAAGTAGCATTACAAGTACAGAATTGAAGTATTTATGGAAATGTATAGGAATAATCAGAAGGAACAAAATAAGAAACTGTAAAATAAGATAGAGGCAAATGTTTAAAGATGGTTTAGACACATAAATAGGATGGATGAGAGCAGGAAACTGAAAAGGTTTGTTGGCCAGAGAGGAAGCAAGAAGAGGGAGAGGGCGACCAAATAGAAATATGTAGAGAAAATGGTGAAGCAGAAAGGAAAGACTTTGAGGGAGGTTAAACAACTAATTAGGGATAATACAAATTGTAGGAAATGGACAATTCCCGGCTGAGGAAACCCGACGCTCGAGAGGACATTAGGAAGAGGAAAAAGAGAAGGAGAAGAAGATACAGACAATGTCGGTGCCATAATAATAATGTAGTGACATCTTTAGGTAGATTACTGAACTATTTCGAAGTTTTGTACAACACAGGACAGCACAGATGTTTACTTTTAGTTTGTATTGCAAACAGGGATAAATTTAACATTTGTTTTCAAAATCAATAAAAATGATATATTTTTTAAGGTTAGTCAAGTACCTACAGTATTACTAATCTTGAATGAGTAGAAGAACTGTGTATTTTACAAATTATCACTAAAAGTATTAAAGCAATGGCTTCCTAAAGTCTGTATTATGTACAATAATAACAAGATCTTGCCATGGAACCACCTTAGTATAAAAACAACAGTTTATTTGGAAATTTAGAAGCAATATCTTGTTACTATGTGAGTCTAATTCGGCGAAAATATTTTGATGAATGCAACTGTTATCGGCCATCAGGGGCTGATGGTGTCATACATCTATATGCATATCTCTCTCTGTCTTGACACAGTTTCTTAATAGGATTATCCTGCAACAAAAGTTCCGTTATTTATTTCGCAAAATGGAAAGAAAATGTAATGCAAACGTGATGTTTAGCATCCAATAATGCTAATATAAATATCGATAACATCACTAGGCGACACCCAACTTTACTAGATTATCGACTCCATGGCCTAGCGTGCGATTCTGTACCCTCCCTTCCCTCACGTATTCAACGCAGGAATTATCTACCGAAGTTCTTTCGAAGTCCCATTTCACGCACCAATGAATTCTTACCGAACATTTCTGTGTGAGAATTGAAAAGTGCGGTAAATTATTCATTGTGCCCGAGATGTGACTTAGAAAGAAGTTCGGTAGCTAATTCCTGTTGCTATATACAACAAATTAGATGTATATATATAGTCAGATGAGAAGCACAGTATTTATATGAAATTAGGATTGTGTAGAAATATATGTTTCATTCTTTCGTTGAGTAGAATTAAAATCCTGTTTGATATATGAGCACATCAATTATAATTTCACATTGAATTAATGCATTCTGTAAGTGGAGGAAAACTGGAATGGATGCCAATAAGTTTAAATGTAATTCAATTTTTTTGTACTTAGCATGTTAATAATAATATTGTAATATACCGTTAAAACTAGTGTAAAAAATCTTATGTGTACCATTCACATGACTTTCTCCACATCCCTGCAACAAATAATTCTTAAAAAGCTGATAATTCTATATACTTTATGCCAATCAGAAAATAATAGAGGAAATAGTCTTAATACTCGCTTCCTTGTAAGTAGGAGCGAAATAAGGGACAACCGTAGGTTAAAAGTTCCTGTATGAGAAAAGTATGCATTTTTCATAACAGAAACAAAAATAAGGAATGTCAATAAAACGACGAAGTCCACGAAAAAAATGTATATGTCAAAAATTCTGTGTTTTAAAGTGCTCTACATTTTTTGTGTAGTAAGTTTTTGTCCATCTTTTACGGTTTAGCAGTCATTCAAAATTTAGTAAAATTCATCCAGAATAAACTACTTTTCAGAGCCTATTCCCAGAAAATTCAAGATATATATTTCGTTTGTCAGGTAAATGTGTTTAATATCGGAAATTTTAATCAAAATCGTTAGGGACATTTTTGAGAAAATAAAAATTTTCGAAAAAAGTTCCATGTAAAGGAAAGTTGGGGGTGGGGGGATTTTTCTCAAAATCTTTGTGTCGCATCCCTGGAAGATACTAAACTTAAATACGAAGTTTGGTATTTTACCGACTCTTCGTTTTTGAGTTATTGTGTTCACAGACACACGGACCTTTTTGTGAAAATGCTTTTTTTGGATATTGGGGGCCCTAAAACATATATTTTCAGTGAAATCTCGGTATCAAATGTTTGGTGGAGTGCAATATTTTCTCTATACACTGTGTACATAGTGCATATGGAGAAAGTAAAAACAGCATAGATGCGCACATAAAAATTCTAAATGTAGATAGGATAACATCTATGTACTAAAAAACAGCACTACCTGTTTCAAGAAGAAAATAAAAATGTTATGTTAATGCTTGTATTAATGAATAAAGTTTTGAATAGCAGCAGCTGCATTTCAATGTATACACATATACATTTTTTGCATAAGATTACAGAAGTTCCTCAGAGAGGGACCTCAAATTTGAAATTCTCCCCTGTAGTGTTTTAGCAGCACCATTAACATTTGTACATGAGACGATGTCAGCAACTAGTGGCATAACTTTTATCAATCATATTTGTGCATTCTTGTAACACCTTTGGTTAAAATATGTATCTTTCACAAATACAGAAAAAGCAAATTATTACAATTAAAATAACCTATACTGCACAGTGAGAATAAGGAAGCAGTGAAATGCACCTTTTGTTTAAAATCTACTTGTCTCTACAACACAAGGAATATTAAAACTCTTCAGTTTCTGAGACCAAATGTCTTGTATAGCAATCAACACTGACAAAGATAACATGTAGTTTTAAAAACAAAATTTAAAACTCCAATATATCTGTTTGTATGACAAATTTCCATATGTTTGGTATTCTGTTTGTCAAGTGAAGCATCTTTTTGAGTGCATATCCCAATTTATATTGGTAACAGTTTAAGCAATGCACTGTATGCTGCTTCAGCTCTTTGCTTAGCATATATTTCTCAGGCTGCAGGACTCGACAGAGTGTGTGCTATATAAGCAACTGAGGGAACGATTACACTCTCTGAGTGAGAATACTGCACATTTCATTTATGCCAAGAGTGAGGGATTTGCAATTGCATTTAAGGATTTTCAACTGCGACAACTTCATTTCAATGCACATAACTCCTGTGGAACAAACTCTGGCATAAAATAAAGCTGATATGAATCTTATAGTTTGTAACATTACAAAACTGAAGATTATTATTATTTAAATTATTATTATTATTATTATTATTATTATTATTAATCAATAGGAATGGCAAACAATGAAAAGGAGTACAAACAAACCACGCTAAAATATTTTTTTGGTAGTGTTTAACGCCCGCTTTAGCTACTAATGGCACCGCAGGCGGTGACACTGATGATACATGAATGATGAT
Organism: Hymenopus coronatus; assembly: GCA_030762935.1. NCBI lineage: Eukaryota > Metazoa > Arthropoda > Insecta > Mantodea > Hymenopodidae > Hymenopus > Hymenopus coronatus. Next base: position 15,902,011 of record CM060882.1, on the reverse strand, counting down.
GGAGCACCGGTGGAATGCAATGGCGGGGGAAACCGGAGTACCCGGAGAAAACCCGCCCCAGCGCCGTTTTGTCCACCACAAATCTCACATGCGGTCGCTTGGGATCGAACCCCGGCCGTCTAGGTGAGAGTCGAGTGGTCTAACCACTCGGCCACGGCGCGGCCGTCGCGCTAAAATATCAGTGCCCATATCTTCCCTTCATATATATTGTCTTTATATGAATTGGATGAATGCAATTGCAAGTAAAACAGAAAAATGCCCATTCCACACAATAATACAGGAGTTGAACATTAAGGTAATAACAATGAGTCACAAAAGCCTTGGCTATTGAAGTACTGAGCTGACATTGTTGTAATAATTTATTTTCAGTTATGTTATAATTATGTTTGGAAGCCATATACAACAATAGCTGTGAGTATACTTTGTGCAGTTTCATCTCAGAATACGTATAAAAGATTGTGTTCAATTAATTAATAAAAGAATAATTTCTGCTCATAATATCAGGCAAAAATGGAGTAGAAGCTCCTCGATTATGAAAATATTTAATTCCATACTACCAATTAATTTGCATCTATAATAGCTGTTCAGTAAAAGCATCAATTCCTTGTTTTATATTTATAAACAATTACTTAAAATTATGCAGTGTTTACAAACTTAAATCACACAAACGTTCTGCATAGGACAGTTACTAATTTTACTGTGATATATTCATAGATATACCAAAGGATTCTTTAAGCAGTTTATTTCACATTGAAATATTTATGTCATTGATGCACAAGTTTGACCTAGTTAGTGCAAATTTTGCATGTTGTTTGGCTATTTTGCAGATGGTTAAAAATTCTATGCATCCTGGACTTTTGTTTCTAAAAATGACAAGAAACAAGTTTATATATATGTATATATTAAAGAGGAAGATGTCACAGTCGACTTTTAGGTCGTACCTGCTGCTGACACTGTAATATTTAAAATGAAAGTAACTATACACATAATAATAAAAATAATACAAGGATATGCAAATCTAATATATCTAATATTATTAACTATTATGTGAGTTTACTAACACATCTTTAAGTTTTCCCTTTTCAGTTCCAAAGACCGCATGATATTTTCAAGTTCCTTACTCATGCATTCCTATTTGTGCCATATCTGTTGCAGAATGATAAAAGTACAAAACAGGTAGAAATGGGATTTATGTATTTTCAGCAATATTTTTATGAGAATAAGTCGAAGGCTGTGACATTCTTTATCATTGCTACAGGGGTATTTTGACAGGATGAAGGTAAAAAAAAAAAAAAAAAAAGTTGCAAAAGATGGGTCACTGCATGATAAAGCAAAGTTTGTAACAAATCATTCCCAAGCAACTACCTCCATGGTGCTATTTAGCTAGTCAGATTGTTACAAAGCATTTGTCACTGACTGATAAAGCAAACCTAGTAGCAATTCATTTCCAAGCTACTCGCCCAAAAGTAATAATTAGCTTGCCACATTATTACAAACATAAAAACTCATTTGCAAGCAACTCGCCCAAAAGTAATAATTAGCTTGCCACATTATTACAAACATAAAAACTCATTTCTAAGCAACTTGCCCAAAAGTAATAATTAGTTTGTCACATTATTACCAACATAAAAACTCATTTCCAAGCAACTTGCCCAAAGTATTAATTAGCTTGCCACATTATTACAAACATAAAAACTCATTTCCAAGCAACTCACCCAAAAGTAATAATTAGCTTCCCACATTATTACCAACATAAAAACTCATTTCTAAGCAACTCGCCCAAAGTAATAATTAGCTTGCCACATCATTGCAAACATAAAAACTCATTTCCAAGCAACTCGCCCAAAGGTAATAATTAGCTTGCCACATTATTACAAACACAAAAACTCATTTCCAAGCAACTCGCCCAAAAGTAATAATTAGCTTGCCATATTATTACAAACATAAAAACTCATATCCAAGCAACTCGTCCAAAAGTAATAATTAGCTTGCCACATCATTGCAAAACTCATATCTGAGCTACTCGCCCAAAAGTAATAATTAGCTTGCCACATTATTACAAACATAAAAACTCATATCTAAGCTACTCGCCCAAAAGTAATAATTAGCTTGCAATATTATTACAAACATAAAAACTCATATCCAAGCTACTCGCCCAAAAGTAATAATTAGCTTGCCACATCATTGCAAACATAAAAACTCATTTCCAAGCAACTCGCCCAAAAGTAATAATTAGCTTGCCACATTATTACAAACACAAAAACTCATTTCCAAGCAACTCGCCCAAAAGTAATAATTAGCTTGCCACATTATTACAAACATAAAAACTCATTTCTAAGTAACTTGCCCAAAAGTAATAATTAGCTTGCCACATTATTACCAACATAAAAACTCATTTCCAAGTAACTCACCCAAAGTAATAATTAGCTTGCCACATCATTGCAAACATAAAAACTCATATCCAAACAACTTGCTCAAAAGTATTAGTTAGCTGGCCACATTATATCAAATATTTGTCAGTGCATGATAAAGGAAATAAGTTGTAAAAATTCATAACCAATTAACTCACATTAAGGTATTAATTAGATAACAAGATTATTATTGGGCAGACATGGTACCTATGACATGATACAGCTAAATTTTTTTGCTGATTCTTATACTACATTAGAAACAAAGCAATGTTATTGAAATGAAAAAAATTAAAAATAATTAATTCAAGTGAGTTTATCAACATTTCCACCACACTTAAGTATCTATACGCTAATAGTATAGAATGCATTTTTCCCTTGTTTTCATTAACTTTATTTGCCAAAAGAAATTAAGGAAACAAGTTAAGTGATCATACCTTAACAATTCGCCTAACTTATTCTATATTAATGTTTTTCCAAATGTAGATAACGCATGCTGAAGCAAAGCAAACAACACAAAGTAGTCTTTCAGAACCATTAAGGTTTACAGATTGATACCCAAAGGTGTGCAGCACATACATACACAAACAGACAGACAGACAGACCCAAAAATTTGATACCGAGAATGGGTCCCCCTGAATCAAAAAATAGCATTTTTAGAAACATGTCCATGTGTGTTTGTCATTTGTTGTTATTGGTTTTGGCTTTGAAAACTTATACTTGTGTCATACAGAAATTTGTGAACTCCTGTCCATACAAACAAAAGAACTTCAGTCACATATCTACCAACTTTTGAGTATCACTTTAACCTATGGTACTCCCTTATTTCGCTTCTACTTAAGGGGAAGCAAGTAATAAGAATATATCTGCTAATTTTTTCTCGATTAGCATGAAGTAAATAGAAGCATAAGCTTTTTAACAATAATTTGTTGCAGAGAGGTAGAGATAGTCATGTGAATGGAACGGATCAGAATTTTTTCTTTTGCTTTCTTTCTCAAAGTATAATTTGTGTAGTTACAAAAAAACTAGACCACATCTGACAATTCTGTTGTCATATTCGTAATCAGCATAAAAAAATACATTGAATTCCAGTTTCCGTAACTGAAAAAGTAAAATTTTGTATAATTACTCTTAAACATTTTGAAATGCATTAACACCATTAAGTTAATGCAAATTGTATCCTGATATATAGATACGCATGCATCTAATATTTCCCTAATGAATTTTAAGACAGTTCTGATTCCGGTTAGATCGTCAGCATGGTGTCCTACCTTTTGCTTATCAGGATCTGTTCGCCCTAGATTAGAGCATATATAGTTTATGCAGATGACATTGTCCTAATGACCAATAGTGAAGAAGAACTACAAAACACAGTTATAGAGTGGAACAATACATGCAAAGATAGAGGCTTGGAAGTAAATGTAAACAAAAGCAAAGTAATGCATGTAGCAATAGGGGCACAGAGAAGAATAAATATTAAATGAAACAGAGACACCATGGTGCAAATTGAGAACTTTGAATATTTTGGGACAATCATCAATTCAAAAGGAAATATAGATACGGAAATAAATCTTAGAATAAATAAGACAAGCCGAATCTATTGCCTAATCAATCACACACTAATAGCAAAAAAGGTAATTAACAATGACTATTTCGTTCTTGACGCGAGATCGTAAGAAGTGGTCAATCTAGTGCATTGGCGGGCAAAATTCCAACCAATCGGAACTCTGAATTTTAATACTTTTTTATCACACCCACCAGCAATTGTTTTTCTAAATGTTTCGCACCTACGTGCATTTGTTTTCTTTCTGAACTAATGCTCGTCTAATAATAGTATCAGTGTGAAGTGACATTCCAGTGTATAATAAGGAAATTCCAAAACGTTTTGGGGAAAGTTCTATTGCTGAAATACACATATTAATTGAAAACTCGAAGTCGCAACTTTTGTTTATTTTACACCAAAAATAGAATGTAGCGATACAAAAAGATGTTGCAGTGATTTGCTGTGCAAACATACGTCGAGACAAATGGGATTTTAAGAATATTATTCTTTGTGTCCATATAGGCTAATCATTGTTATTTCATTCACGAAATAGTCTTATTAAATACAACTCGAGCTACAACTCGCCACAAGTTGCTCGCGAATTTATCAATAAAAGTTCGAGCTCTCGTTATATTAGTCATGATACAAAAAAGGCGAATATATGTTCAACATTAGTTCAGTTCATCTCCCAACACTTCTTTGTGGCTCAGAAAGCGGGCAGCATTGTCAAAAAAAAAAGTAGAATTACAAGTACAGAAATGAAGTATTTATGGAAATGTATAGGAATAATCACAAGGGACAGAATAAGAAACTGTAAAATAATAAGAATCAGTAATAAATAAAAATTGAGTCAAATATTTAAAGATGGTTTGGACACATAAATAGGATGGATGAGAGCGGGAAACTGAAACAGGTTTGACGGCCAGAGAGGAAGGAAGAAGAGGGAGAGGGCGACCAAGAATAGAAGTATATATAGAAAATGGAGAATCAGAAAGGAAAGACTTTGAGGAAGGTTAAACAACTAGCTAGGGATAAGACAAAATGTAGGAAAGGGACAGTAGCCGGCTCAGGGAACCCGACTCTGGAGAGGATATTAGGGAGAGGAAAATAAGAAGATACGGATAATGTCGCCGCCATAATAATAATATTGTGGCATCTGTAGGTAGAACGCTGAACTATTTTGAACTTTTGAGCAACAGAGGACAGCACAGGTTGTAACTTTTAGTTTGTAGTGTAAACAGGGATAAATATAACATTTGTTTTCAAAAACCAATAAAGGCTATATAGTTTTTCATATAACTCTTTTATTTACACTATTATTAGTCTTGTGTGAGTAAAACTACTAATTCTTTTACAAATTATCACTAAAAGTATTAAAGCAATATCTTCCTGAAGGCTGCATGAAATACTATAATAATAATTTGTTGTAAATTCACGGTTAACCTCTAATTGACTATACATGAATTTTTGAAGCGGAATAGGACTACTATGTCAGTCCAATTCTGCACAAAATGTGTACCGTAACGACATTATTGAGTGTTTTCGACAATCGAATTCACATCATTGGAATACTCTAAAATCGAAACCTTCCTTCGAGAACAGGATCTCGAAACACAATGGATTGGAAATCATAGACAAGCTCTCGGATTCTATGTTATCGTCACTTAAGAGACGTTCTCAGTTCTCGTCATGGTTGCTCTCGAATACTACAAAGCTTGCGCTAATCGAAATCAGTTTGTATTCATTAGCAAGTTCTCGGATGTTACGCTATCGCTACTCCAGGAATGCTCGCAGTTCTCGCCATGGTTGATATCGAACAAGGCATGTAATTTAAATGATGGACAAAAAATATAACATGTTATTCTAAAAATGTTGAAATTTCTATTCAAGATTGCCGTGGCTTAAGCGTTATGCACTTTCATTCGTAACCGTTTCTTCCATTAATTTGAATACTAAAATATATTATTTTGTTTTATTTATTTATTTTTATTTTTTGTACAGTTAACGATTTCCTAGATATTCCTTGCTATAGGTTTAAAATGTAACTATTGGTTTTCTCTAACTGGTAGTCGTCATCCGTGTTTATCTTGTTTTACTCATAGCCATGTAAAGATAAACTTCCAAGAATCGAATACATCGACATTTTGCATTCGAATGCTCCCATCACTACATCCAATACTGCTAAGATAAATATCGATAAAATCACTAGACGGCACCTACGATGGGTGCACTGAAAAGGAAATGCCAAATTGTGGAAGCAAAGAATTGTAACTTGTTAACGAGAGGGAGCGAGTTTGCTTTAGAGGTGGGAAACATTTAATCTGTTTCTGTTGCAACCACGAAACAGTATCATGCAACAGAAATTCCCTAAACTGATGCAGACACGTTGTGTAGTGTGTATCACCAAATACTATTGAGATAAATACAGTCCATCGATAAAATCACAATGTGTCAACTGCAACCACTCACTAGGTACAATGAAGAGGAATTATCAAATTACGTAAGCAACGCATTGGTGCGCGACGAGGGGGAATGAGTTTGATTAGTATATTCGAATCTCGTGGATATAATCAGGCCGCGCGCTACGAGGTACAAAGGTGCGCCTTGCGGTAAACTTTGGAAGCAATAACAAAATATTTTCGCTAGTGGAAAACAACAACCGCACATAGTAACTGTTGCAATAAGTGAAATAACTACTCAGACATTGCTGTTATTGTTGCATGGATCTGTTGCGGGAAAGAGACAAATAAAGCAACACAATGCACGCAATTTCCAGAAAGTTTTATGAAACAGTCACAAATAGTTGCGCTAGTGAAACTGTTTCAAAATATCTCTTGTTATTTTTGTCCCATCACTAATTAAAGCACAATTTATGCCATATACATTTTTTGTAGGGTTAACCATTTTTGACATATTCGGGATTATAGCTTTCAATTTTTATTCACTTAAACTTTTCTCAAACAGGAAGACATATATTTTCTCGTTTGTTCACTCCTGGCAAGCTAAGAGATTGGAATTTCAATTGTTTCACATAGCGACCAGCTGTTAAAGAACAGGACTATTGCTTTAGCCTGTGCATTCCCTTTTTCTCTTCTACTTACAAGGAAACTAGTAATAATACTAATTTTGCTTATGTTTATCTTGGTTAGCATAATGTAGATAAGAGATTAATCTTCTTAATAAAAGAATTGCTTTCTGAATAGCTAGAGATCAGTATGTGAATAGAACACATCAGATTTTTTCCCTTCTATTTACAATTAATCAAATAATAAGGATAATTACTGCTATTGTGTATCTGGATTATCATGATGTAGATAGAAGAATAATCTTTTTAAATAATTTGTTTCAGGGGTGTAGAGAAATTCATGTGAATGGAACACATCAGATTTTTTTCCTGTAACTAGCTGAGATACCCAGCATTGCTCCATGGTTAGAAAAGAAATTGATTTGTGTTGTATGTTTATTACTAAGAGAAAACAAAAAGAGCCAAGCAAAAAAGGCAAAATGAGTTAACTTGCTGTTTCTAGGTCGTGAAAGTCTTAAGTCATTACTATTCTTGCATTTTTAGTAATGTTCCTGCTATTATGATTATCTGTAATAAGATGCAACTGGCCTTGCAAAAATTTGGAGGCATTACATGAAATTACTGAATAAGCCTGTGCAAATGCGCAGAATATGGAATTCTAGTCTAGGCAATAATTTTCATTTGTCATAAAAATACATGAATGCTATGATGCTTTAATCAAAAACATTATAGCCAAAGTAAGGAGTTCAGCAGTTATAAAAACATTTGCAATTAAATTATTATTTGGGGTGAGGGATCTTCTTGAAAATGTTCCACTTACTTTCTTGGAAACCAGAGAGAGACTTTAAAGCATCTGTGAAGAGCCAACCCCAATGAACCATAGCATAGCCAATAGGCTCTCACGATTTTGATTAAAATATCGTATATTAAAGGTATTTATCTGACAAATAAAATATATATCTTGAATTTTCTGGGAATAGCCTCTGAAGACTACTTTATTGTGGACGAACTTTTCAGAATTTTGCATCTTGCTATCTTCCAAGGATGCGGCACATATATTTTCAAGAAAAAACTTCACCTCAAACTACGCTTTACATGGAAAAATTTTCGAAAATTTTGATTTTTTAAAAAATGGTTCTAACGATTTGGATTAAAACATTGTATATTAAAGATATTTACATGGCAAATAAAATGTACGTCTGGGAATTGCCTCTAAACAATGTAGAGTTCGTTAAAACACACAATTTATGCTATACGTTGACGGTGTGTAAGTCATTCCTGGTTATGTTTTAAAATACTTATGCTTTTCTCATACGAGAATCTGGCAACTCTTACCATACCAAGCAAGGAACTTCAATCGCATAGCAGACGGCTTTTAAAACATTTTATTACCGCTTTAGCCTTCTGCACTCCCTTATTTCGCTTCTATTACAAAGAAGCAAGAAATAAGACCTTTTCTGCTAATTTTTTCTATTAGCATGAGGTAATAGAAGAATGAGCTTTTCAACAGTAATTTGCAGCAGAGAGGTAAAGAAAGTCGTGTGGAACACATTAGTACGTTTTTGTCTATGTCTTACAATATACCATTTATGTAAAGTTCAGCGAAATACATTCACAACAAAGAGGTATTCGGAGGCTATTCCCAGAAAATTCAAGAAACACATTTTAATTATTATGTAAATATCTTTCATATGCGATATTTCAATTGAAATCTGAGCCACTTCTGAGAAATCCAAAATTTGGAAACATTTTTCACGTAAAGGATGTTTTCCGTGTGGGGGGGGGGATGAATCATAAACATGTTCGTGTCGCATCCTTGGAAGATACTGAACTTAAATACCAAGTTTGGTATATAACAGCTTTTCGATTTTGAGCTATGCTGTCCGTTGACACAGACACACACGGATATTTTTCTAAAATTGCTTTTTTTTAACTCAGGGGGCCTCAAAACATATATTTCCGGTAAAATCTCGAAATCATATACGGGTGGATTACAATATTTTCTCTACCAATTATGCACTTGTGATGATTTAAATGTTTTCTCCCGGTCACTAGCTGGTTGCTCTACCACTGAGCTAATATGGCAACTGCCGGGAGATCCGTGGTCCAAAGCCCGGCTATGGCATTGAATTTTTCAGTCTGACTCTATCCAACACCTGGCCTACACACGACCTCTGTGAGAAAACAATAACATTATCACAATTGACCATAATAGATGGCCTACAACATTGTAAGTCACCATTGGGTCACCTTGTGGTTTACCAGGAAACATGCGAGTCAGTTGAGAAATTCAATGGTAATATGCACAACTTGGGCCGGTCTAAGAAATTCAATGGTAATTATGCACAACTTGGGCCGGTCTAAAAACCCAATGAAACTAAGTCCTATTGATTGATTGACGATTTCAAAGGTTTTATTTTTCGGAAAGGCTTGTTACTTTCTTATCACGTACTATGTACAGTGTATACAGAAGATATTGTATTGCACCCAAAAATTAAGTTTTGGGTCCCCCTGAATAAAAAAAAAAACAAACACATTTTTTGGAGAAAGGTCAGTGCATGTGTGTGTGTGAGTGTGTGTGTGTTTGTGTCTGTGGACAGCATAGCTCAAAAACGAAAATACCGTTAAATACCAAACTTGGTATGTAAGTTTGGTATTTTCCAAGAATGCGACACGAAGATTTTCAAGAAAATCCCCCCACCCTCAACTACCCTTTACATGGAACATTTTTCGAAAATCTTAATTTTCTCAAAAATGGCTAAAACTATTTTGATTAAAATATCGTATATTAAATACACTTACCTAAAAAATACTATGTATATCTTTAATTTTCTGGAAATTTTATTCTGGATGAATTTTGCATAACCGCTAAACCGTAAGAAATTAAAGAAATCTTACCACACAAAAAATGAGAGCATATTAAAACACACAATTTATATTATACACTTTTTTTTTTCGTGGGGTTGATAGTTTTTAAATATTTTATTGTTATTAGTTTCGGCTTTGAAAACTAATATTTTTGTCATACAGAAATTTGTGAACTCCTGTCCATACAAACAAAAGAACTTCAGTCACATACCTACCTACCAACTTTTGACTATCACTTTAATCTATGGTACACCCTTATTTCGCTTCTACTTACAAGGAAGCGAGTAATAAGAATATTTCTGCTATTTTTTTCTCGATTAGCATGAAGTAAATAGAAGCATAAGCTTTTTAATAATAACTTGTTGCAGAGATGTAGAGAAAGTCATGTGAATGGAACGGATCAGAATTTTTTCTTTTGCTTTCTTTCTCAAAGTATACTTCGTGTAATTACAAGAAAACTGGACTACATCTGACAGTTCTGTTGTCATATTCGTATTCAGTATGAAAAAATACATTGAATTCCTGTTTCCGTGACAGAAAAAAGTAAAATTTTGAATATTTACTCTTAAATATTTTGAAATGCATTAACACCATAAAGTCAATGAAATTTGGATCCTGATATATAGATAACATGCATACTTCTAATATTTCCCTAAGGAAATTTAAGACAGTTCTGATTCCGGTCAGATCGTTAACATGGTGTCCTACTTTTTGCTTATCAGGATCTGGTCACCCTACATTAGAGCATATCTAGTTTATGTAGATGACATTGCCCTAATGACCAATAGTGGAGAAGAACTACAAAACACAGTTATAGAGTGGAACAATACATGCAAAGATAGAGGCTTGGAAGTAAATGTAAACAAAAGCAAAATAAAGCATGTAGCAATAGGGGCACAGACAGGAATAAATATTAAATGAAACAGAGAAACCATGTAGCAAACTGAGAACTTTGTTTATTTTGGGACAATCATTAATTCGAAAGGAAATATAGATGCGGAAATAAATCTTAGAATAAATAAGACAAGCCGAATCTATTGCCTAACCAATCAAACACTAATAGCAAAAAAGGAAATTAACAATGACTATTTCGTTCTTGACGCGTGATCGTAAGAATTGGCCAATCCAGTACATTGGCGGGCAAAATTCCAACCAATCGGAACTCTGAATTTTAATAGTTTTTTATCACACCCACGTGCAATTGTTTTTCTTAATGCTTCGTACCTACGAACATTTGTTTTCTTTCTGAACTAATGTTCGTCTAATAATAGTATCAGTGTGCAGTGACATTCCAGTATATAATAAGGAAGTTCCAAAACGTATTGGGGAAATGTCTATTGCTGAAATACACATACTAATTGAAAACTCAAAGCCGCAACTTTTATTTATTTTACACCAAAAATAGAATGTAGCGATACAAAGAGATGTTGCAGTGATTTGCTGTGCAAACATACGTCGAGACAAATGGGATTTTAAGAATATTATTCTTTGTGTCCATATAGGCTAATCATTGTTATTTTATTCACGAAATAGTCTTATGAAATACAACTCGAGCTACAACTCGCCACAAGTTGCTCGCGAATTTATCAATGAAAGCTCGAGCTATCGTTATATTAGTCATGATACAAAAAAGGCGAATATATGTTCAACATTAGTTCAGCTTATCTCCCAACACTTCTATGTGGCTCAGAAAGCGGGCAGCATTGCCAAAACATAAAAGTAGAATTACAAGTACACAAATGAAGTATTCATGGAAATGTATAGGAATAATCAGATGGGACAGAATAAGAAACTGTAAAATAATCAAGAATTAGTAATAAATAAAGATAGAGGCAAATATTTAAAGATGGTTTGGACACATAAATAGGATGGATGAGAGCAGGAAACTGAAACAGGTTTGATGGCCAGTGAGGAAGCAAGATGAGGTAGAGGGCGACCAAGAATAGAAGTATGTAGAGAAAAGGGTGAAGCAGAAAGAAAAGACTTTGAGCGAGGTTAAACAAGTAACTAGGGATAAGACAAAATGTAGGAAATGGACAATAGCCAGCTGAGGAAACCCGACGCTCGTGAGGACATTAGGAAAAGGAAAAGAAGAAGAAGAAGAAGAATAAGAAGAAGAAGAAGATGCAGATAATGTGGGCGCCATAATAATACTGTAGTGACATCTCCAAGCGGAACGCTGAACTATTTCGAACTTTTGTACAACAGAGGACAGCACAAGTGTTTAGTTTTAGTTTGTATTGTAAACAGGGATAAATATAACATTTGTAGCCAAAAACTAATAAAAGCTATATATTTTTTAATATAACTCTTCTATTGACAGTAGTATTATTCTTGAGTGAGTAAAAGTACCGTTTCTTTTACAAATTATTACTAAAAGTATTAAAGCACTGCGTTCCTAAAGACTGCAGGTAATACTATAATAATAAGCTGTTGTATGTAAATAGTGGCGCGTCAAATATGTTAGTGTATTGAATTTTTGAAGCTGAATCGGACTACTATGTGAGTCTAATTCGGCACATAAACGAGTAATAACAACAATCCAGTTTTCAGCATTCAAATACTCTGGAGAATCGAGGCCTTCAATCGAGAACAATTCTCGAGTACAGCAATCACAATGGTTTCGAAATCATAAACAAGTGCTCGAAAGCCACGTCATCGTCACTCGAGAGGCGTTCTCTGCTCTCGCCATGCTTGTTCTCGAATATTACAAAGCTTGCGCAAGTCGAAATCAGCTTGTATTCATTAGCAAGTTCTCGGTTGCAACGCTACCGCTACTCCAGTAATGCTGGCAGTTCTCGGCATGGTTGATCTCGAACAAGGCATGTAATTTAAATGATGAACAAGAAATGTTGAAATTTCTATTCAAAATTGTCGTGGCTTATGCGTTATGCACTTTCATTCATAACACAGTTAACGATTTCCAAGATATTCCTTGCTATAGGTTTAAAATTTAACTAATAGTTTTCTCATACAGGTAGTCGTCATCCGTGTTTATTTAGTTTTACTCATAGCCATGCAAAGATAATCGAATTTCAAAGTCAAACGCATAGCGACAGCTTTTAAAATATTTGACTATGGCTTTAGCCTAGTATATTCCCTTATTTCCCTTCTACCTACTGGGAAATAAGCAATAAGGAATATCTGCTAAAATTTATCCGGACTAGCACGAAGTAATTAAAGAATAATATTTTGTAAGAAAAGTTTGTTTGCCGGTAGAGAAAGTCATGTGAAAGAAACACATCAGAATTTGTGCTCTTTTGTTTGGTTTCTATAGCCCCCTTTAAATTGTATGGTTACATCAGAGTCTTGACTGGTAAAACAATTGCTGGTGTCTTTCCTGCTGGACTGTAGGCTTTCTTGTTGTTTTTACTTTCTCTACACTATACATAGTGTATAGTGAAAGTGTTATATTCCATCCACAAATTCGATGCCGAGATTTCAACGGAAATATACGTTTTGAAGTCCCCTGAGTCCGAAAAGCGTTTTTACTTTTTCTAGCCGTATGTACATAACAATGTACATAGTAGCTAGCGAAGGTATTGTATTCCACCCAAAAATTCGATATCGAGATTTCACCGGAAATATATGCTTTGCTGTCCTCTGTGTCGAAAAATATCATTTTTAGAAAAAGGTCCGCGCGCGCGTTTCTGTAGGGGGGGGGGAGTAACAGCATAGCTCAAAAACGAAAAGACCGTAAAATACCAAACTCGGTATAAAAGTTCAGTATCTTCCAAGGATGTGACACGTAACATTTTCAAGAAAATCCCCCCACCTTCAACTACCCTTTACATGGAACTTTTTTCGAAAAATTTAATTTTCTCAAAAATGGCTAAAACTATTTTGATTAAAATATCGTATATTAAATACATTTACCTAACAAAAATTATGTATATCTACAGTTTTCTGGGAATAGCCTCTGAAGACTATTTTATTCTTGATGAATTTTGCATAACCGCTAAACCGTAAGAAATAAACAAGAAGTTACTACACAAAATGTAGAGCACATTAAAACACACAATTTATGTTATATACATTTTTTTTCGTGGGTTAGATCGTTTTTAAATATTTGTTGTTATTGGTTTCGGCTTTGAAAACTTATATTTTTGTCATAGGAATTTTGTGAATTCATGTATATACAAACAAAAGAACTTCAGTCACATAGCTACCAACTTTTGATTATCACTTTAAACTATGGTACTCCCTTATTTCGCTTCTAGTTACAAGGAAGCAAGCAATAAGAATATTTCTGCTAATTTTTTCTCGATTAGCATGAAGTAAATAGAAGCATAAGCTTTTTAACAATAACTTGTTGCAGATATGTAGAAAAAGCCATGTGAATGGAACAGATCAGAATTTTTTCTTTTGCTTTCTTTCTCAAAGTATAATTCGTGTAATTACAAGAAAACTAGACAACATCTGACAATTCTGATGTCATATTCGTATTCAGCATGAAAAAATACATTGAATTCCAGTTTCCGTAACTGAAAAAGTAAAATTTTGTATATTTAGTCTTAAACATTTTGAAATGCATTAACACCATAAAGTCAATGCAAATTGGATCTGTATAAATAGTTAATATGCAGACTTCTAATATTTCCCTAATGAATTTTAAAACAGTTCTGATTCCGGTTAGATCGTCAGCATGGTGTCCTATTTTTTGCTTGTCAGGATCTGGTCACCCTAGATTAGAGCATATCTAGTTTATGCAGATGACATTGTCCTAATGACCAATAGTGAAGAAGAACTACAAAACACAGTTATAGAGTGGAACAATACATGCAAAGATAGAGGCTTGGAAGTAAATGTAAACAAAAGCAAAGTAATGCATGTAGCAATAGGGGCACAGAGAGGAATAAATATTAAATGAAACAGAGACACCATGGTGCAAATTGAGAACTTTGAATATTTTGGGACACTCATCAATTGAAAAGGAAATATAGATACGGAAATAAATCTTAGAATAAATAAGACAAGCCGAATCTATTGCGTAACCAATCAAACACTAATAGCAAAAAAGGAAATTAACAATGACTATTTCGTTCTTAACGCGTGATCGTAGGATCAGTACATTGGCAAGCAAAATTCCAACCAATCTGAACGCTGAATTTTAATCGTTTTTTATCACACCCACGAGCAATTGATTTTCTAGATGTTTCGCACCTACGTGCATTTGTTTTCTTTCTGAACTAATGTTCGTCTAATAATAGTATCAGTGTGCAGGAAGTTCCAAAACGTTTTGGGGAAGGGTCTATTGCTGAAATACACATAATTGAAAACTCAAAGCCGCAACTTTTGTTTATTTTACACCAAAAATAGAATGTAGCGATACAAAGAGATGTTGCAGTGATTAAGCGTCGAGAACAATGGGATTTTGTCCATTGTTATTTTATTCACGAAATAGTCTTATTAAATACAACCGCAACAAGTTCCTTGCGAATTTATCAATAAAAGTTGGAGCTCTCGTTATATTATAACTCCATGACACGACAGCTCACGGGGTACCTTGGTCTACCGTCCGGCCGCTGCGTCCCCCATCTCGGTCCACTACAGACGTCATGGATGGGGTGCAGTATTGGCAGTATTAGAGGGCGAGACGTGGTCAGCGCCTCGAGTCCCCCCGGCCGGTTAATACGGTCCTGGAGCTACTTCTCCATCAAGTAGCTCCTCAATTAACCCCAGTGCTGCTTGGTAAGCATCAACGCTACCACCGCGCTAAGAAGACGACCTCTTGTTATATTACTTATGATAAAAAAAATGCGAATATATGTTCAACATCAGTTCAGTTCATCTCCCAACACTTCTTTGTGGCTCAAAAGGCGGACAGTATTGTCAAAACATAAAAGTAGTATTACAAGTACAGAATTGAAGTATTTATGGAAATGTATAAGAATAATCAGAAGGAACAAAATAAGAAACTGTAAAAAAGATAGAGGCAAATATTTAAAGATGGTTTAGACACATAAATAGGATGGATGTGAGCAGGAAACTGAAAAGGTTTGTTGGCCAGAGAGGAAGCAAGAAGAGGGAGAGGGCGGTCAAATAGAAGTATGTAGAGAAAATGGTGAAGCAGAAAGGAAAGACTTTGAGTGAGGTTAAACAACTAACTAGGGATAAGACAAATTGTAGGAAATGGACAATAGCCGGCTGAGGAAACCCGACGCTCGAGAGGACATTAGGAAGAGGAAAAAGAGAAGGAGAAGAAAAAGAAGATACAGACAATGTCGGTGCCATAATAATAATAATAATGTAGTGACATCTGTAGGTAGAACGCTGAACTATTTCGAACTTTTGTACAACAGAGGACAGCAGACGTGTTTACTTTTAGTTTGTTTTGCAAACAGGGATAAATTTAACATTCGTTTTCAAAATCAATAAAAGTTATATATTTTTTAAGGTTAGTCTAGTACCTTCTGTATTATTAACCTTGAATGAGTAAAAGTACTGTGTATTTTACAAATTATCACTAAAACTATTAAAGCAATGTCTTCCTAAAGTCTGTATTATGTACTATAATAACAAGATCTTGCCATGGAACGACCCGCGCCGTGGCCGAGTGGTTAGACCACTCCACTCTCACCTAGACGGTCGGGGTTCGATCCCAAGCGACCGCATGTGAGATTTGTGGTGGACAAAACGGCGCTGGGGCGGGTTTTCTCCGGGTACTCCGGTTTCCCCCGCCATCGCATTCCACCGGTGCTCCATCATCATTCATGTATCATCAGTGTCACCGCCTGCGGTGCCATTAGTAGTTAAAGCGGGCGTTAAACACTACAACCTTTGACTGGTAATTTACAGCTTCGCTTCGAGATGCCGAAGAGGAAGCAACAACGCAGACGTCCCTCGGGATCTCTCCACCCGGCACCTCCTCGCCGCTGCTCAATCTAGATGGCCTTCATGTTCGAGGGCCACTAGAATTATCTGTGACCGGGGCCCGACACCACTAGTTAGGGTGGAGCTACAGGACCGATCAGACCTGGAGGCTGCCTTGGCGTCAGGGTTGCCCTTATTAGGGCGAATTCTGCACGTTGAGGAAAGCAGACAGGAAAGACACCGGCACAGCCAAGAAGACTGCTCTTCGCCGCCGAAGTGCCACTACTGTGGCACCAACGCATACACATCGGAGTGCACTGGGTACGACCTCCGCCGCCGTCGCCGGTTCTGTGCCACCTGTGGTGGTACGGGACATTTCACCGGGCAAGCCCAGTGCCCCAGCTACCCAAAGAGCAGGCACTCATCGTCTAAACCAGCCCGGACACCATCATCTACACAACCATCTCCGCAGACTAAACAACCAACACCAACCATCCTGCAGCAGGAAATCCAAGGCCTAAGTGAGGCTATTCAGGACCTCCACGCGGAGGTCCTGATTCTTACGGCTAAGCTGACGGCCTTGGAGGACAGGCTTCAGGAACAGGACGGCACCACTTCACACACAGAACTTCACCAAGCAATAGCAACAGCAGTCACCGATATCCGACTCATCTTCAGGGAGGAGGTGAGAGCTCTACTGGAGAAATCGGCACCTCAAACCTCCAAGATCAACATCCAAAGTAGACGCCAAGGGCTTAGGCTCGAAAACGTCCCAGGATACAACGACTGGCTCAACAGAGTCAACCAGCACTAACTCCATCCTTCACCCTAGAATTCCTTCATTCCTCACCCCGAATACTCCGCGGTGGCAGTCTGGGCCTCGGTCAAGTCTGTCTCCCGGTCCTCATTTCACCTCTCTGACTGCACCCTGCAGTCAGTTACATTATCGCCTTGAATCCGCGGGTGCAATCATGCGGTACCGCCTCTCCTTTCTTCCTTCTAATACCGGTGGAGGGGTTTTTTAGTCGGTAGGCCCACATGGGAGACCCCGACACTCCGGGCTTGCCCGGGTTAGTCCATAAGGTGGATTTTTCCCCTCCACTCGAAAATTAAAAAAAAAAAAAAAAAAAAAAAAAAAAAGGAACGACCTTACTATGAAAACAACAGTCTATTTGGAAATTTAGAAGTGATATCTTGTTACTATGTGAGTCTAATTTCGCGAAAATATTTTGCTGAATGCAACTGTTATCGGCCATCAGTGGCTGATGGTGTTATGCATCTATATGCATATCTCTCTCTGTCTTGACACAGTTTCTTAATAGGAATATCCTGCAACAAAAGTTCCGTTATTTATTTCGTAACTTGCAAAGGAAATATAATGCAAACGTGATGTTTAGCATCCAATACTGCTAATATAAATATCGATAACATCACTAGGCGGCACCCAACTTTACTAGATTATCGACTCCGAGGCTTAGCGTGCGATTCTGTACCCTCCCTTCCCTCACGTATTCAACGCAGGAATTATCTACCGAAGTTCTTTCGAAGTCCCATTTCACGCACCAATGAATTGTTACCGAACATTTCTGTGTGAGAATTGAAAAGTGCGGTAAATTATTCATTGTGCCCGAGATGTGACTTAGAAAGAAGTTCGGTAGCTAATTCCTGAAAAGAAAATGATCAGCAAGAAGAAATCCATGTTTAACTGAACTTGTTTCTGCTATATATAACAAATTAGATTTATATATATAATCAGATGAGAAGCACAGTATTTATATGAAATTTGGATTGTGCAGAAATATATGTTTCATCCTTTCGTTGAGTAGAATTAAAATCCTGTTTGATATATGAGCATATTAATTATAATTTCACATTGAATTAATGCATTCTGTAAGTGGAGGAAAACTGGAAGGGATGCCAATAAGTTTAAATGTAATGCAATTTTTTTGTACATAGCATGCTAATAATAATATTGAAATATACCGTTAAAACTAGTGTAAAAAATCTTATGTGTACCATTCACATGACTTTCTCCACATCCCTGCAACAAATAATTCTTAAAAAGCTTATACTTCTATATACTTTATGCCAATCAGAAAAAAATAGAGGAAATAGTCTTAATACTCGCTTCCTTGTAAGTAGAAGCGAAATAAGGGACAACCGTAAGTTAAAGTGACAGTCAAAAGGTGGTTGCTATGTCAATGAGGTTCCTTTCTTTATATGGATAGGAGTTGAAAGTTCCTGTATGAGAAAAGTATGCGTTTTTCATAGCAGAAACAAAAATAAGGAATGTCACAAAAACGACGAACTCCACGAAAAAAATGTATGTAACATATATTCTGTGTTTTAAAGTGCTCTACATTTTTTGTATAGCAAGTTTTTGTCCATCTTTTACGGTTTAGCAGTCATTTAAAATTTAGTAAAATTCATCCAGAATAAACTACTTTTCAGAGGCTATTCCCAGAATATTCCAGATATACATTTCATTTGGCAGGTAAATGTGTTTAATATCCGAAATTTTAATAAAAATCGTTAGGGCCATTTTTGAGAAAATCAACATTTTCGAAAAAAGTTCCATGTATAGGGTAGTTGGGGGTGGGGGGATTTTCCTCAACATCTTCGTGTCGCATCCCTGGAAGATACTAAACTTAAATACCAAGTTTGGTATTTTACCGACTTTTCGTTTTTGAGTTATCGTGTTCACAGACACAGGGACTTTTTTGAGAAAATGCTTTTTTTGGATATTGGGGGCCCTAAAACATATATTTCCGGTGAAATCTCGGTATCGAATTTTTGGTGGAGTGCAATACTTTCTCTATACACTATGTACAAAGTGCGTATGTAGAAAGTAAAAACAGCATAGATGCGCACATAAAAATTCTAAATGAAGATAGGATAACAACTATGTACTAAAAAACAGCACTACCTGTTTCAAGAAGAAAATAAAAGTGTTATGTTAATGCTTGTATTAATGAATAAAGTTTTGAATAGCAGCAGCTGCATTTCAATGTATACACATATACATTTTTTGCATAAGATTACAGAAGTTCCTCAGAGAGGGACCTCAAATTTGAAATTCTCCCCTGTAGTGTTTTAGCAGCACCATTAACATTTGTACATGAGACGATGTCAGCAACTAGTGGCATAACTTTTATCAATCATATTTGTGCATTCTTGTAACAACTTTGGTTAAAATATGTATCTTTCACAAATACAGAAAAAGCAAATTGTTACAATTAAAATTACATATACTGCACAGTGAGAATAAGGAAGCAGTGAAATGCACCATTTGTTTAAAATCTACTTGTCTCTACAACACAAGGAATATTAAAACTCTTCAGTTTCTGAGACCAAATGTCTTGCATAGCAATCAACACTGACAAAGATAACATGTAGTTTTAAAAACAAAATTCATAACTCCAATATATCTGTTTGTATGACAAATTTCCATATGTTTGGTATTCTGTTTGTCAAGTGAAGCATCTTTTTGAGTGCATATCCCAATCTATATTGGTAACAGTGTAAGCAATGCACTGTATGCTGCTTCAGCTCTTTGCTTAGCATATATTTCTCAGGCTGCAGGACTCGACAGAGTGTGTGCTATATAAGCAACTGAGGGAACGATTACACTCTCTAAGTGAGAATACTGCACATTTCATTTATGCCAAGAGTGAGGGATTTGCAATTGCATTTAAGGAATTTCAACTGGGACAACTTCATTTCAATGCACATAACTCCTGTGGAACAAACTCTGGCATAAAATAAAGCTGATATGACTCTTATAGTTTGTAACATTACAAAACTGAAGATTATTATTATTTATATTATTATTATTATTATTATTATTACTATTATTAATCAATAGGAATGGCAAACGATGAAAATGAATACAAACAAACCACGCTAAAATATCAGTGCCCATATCTTCCCTTCATATATATTGTCTTTATATGAATTGGATGAATGCAATTGCAAGTAAAACAGAAAAATGCCCATTCCACACAATAATACAGGAGTTGAACATTAAGGTAATAACAATGAGTCACAAAAGCCTTGGCTATTGAAGCACTGAGCTGACATTGTTGTAATAATTTATTTTCAGTTATGTTATAATTATGTTTGGAAGCCATGTGCAACAATAGCTGTGAGTATACTTTGTGCAGTTTCATCTCAGAATACGTATAAAAGATTGTGTTAAATTAATTAATAAAAGAATAATTTCTGCTCATAATATCAGGGCAAAAATGGAGTAGAAGCTCCTCGATTATGAAAATATTTAATTCCATACTACCAATTAATTGGCATCTATAATAGCTGTTCAGTAAAAGCACCAATTCCTTGTTTTATATTTATAAACAATTACTTAAAATTGTGCAGTGTTTACAAACTTAAATCACACAAACGTTCTGCATAGGACAGTTACTAATTTTACTGTGATATATTCATAGATATACCAAAGGATTCTTTAAGCAGTTTATTTCACATTGAAATATTTATGTCATTGATGCACAAGTTTGACCTAGTTAGTGCAAATTTTGCATGTTGTTTGGCTATTTTGCAGATGGCTAAAAATTCTACGCATCCTGGACTTTTGTTTCTAAAAATGATAAGAAACAAGTTTATATATATGTATATATTAAGGAGGAAGATGTCACAGTCGACTTTTAGGTCGTACCTGCTGCTGACACTGTAATATTTAAAATGAAAGTAACAATACACATAATAATAAAAATAATACAAGGATATGCAAATCTAATATATCTAATATTATTAACTATTATGTGAGTTTACTAACACATCTTTAAGTTTTCCCTTTTCAGTTCCAAAGACCACATAGTATTTTCAAGTTCCTTAATCATGCATTCCTATTTGTGCCATATCTGTTGCACAAAACAGGTAGAAATGGAATGTATGTATTTTCAGCAATATTTTTATGAGAATAAATCGAAGGCTGTGACATTCTTTATCATTGCTACAGGGGTATTTTGACACGATGAAGGTAAAAAAAAAAAAAAAAAAAGTTACAAAACATGTGTCACTGCATGATAAAGCAAAGTTTGTAACAAATCATTCCCAAGCAACTCACTCCAAGGTGCTATTTAGCTAGTCAGATTGTTACAAGGCATTTGTCACTGACTGATAAAGCAAACCTAGCAGCAATTCATTTCCAAGCTACTCGCCCAAAAGTAATAATTAGTTTGCCACATTATTACCAACATAAAAACTCATTTCCAAGCAACTCGCCCAAAAGTAATAATTAGCTTGCCACATTATTACCAACATAAAAACTCACTTCCAAGCAACTCGCCCAAAAGTAATAATTAGCTTGCCACATTATTACAAACATAAAAACTCATTTCCAAGCAACTCGCCCAAAAGTAATAATTAGCTTGCCACATTATTACTAACATATAAACTCACTTCCAAGCAACTCGCCCAAAAGTAATAATTAGCTTGCCACATTATTACCAACATAAAAACTCATTTCTAAGCAACTCGCCCAAAGTAATAATTAGCTTGCCACATCATTGCAAACATAAAAACTCATTTCCAAGCAACTTGCCCAAAAGTAATAATTAGCTTGCCACATTATTACAAACATAAAAACTCATTTCCAAGCAACTCGCCCAAAAGTAGTAATTAGCTTGCCACAATATTACAAACATAAAAACTCATTTCTAAGCAACTTGCCCGAAAGTAATAATTAGCTTGCCACATTATTAGCAACATAAAAACTCATTTCCAAGCAACTCGCCCAAAGTAATAATTAGCTTGCCACATCATTGCAAACATAAAAACTCATATCCAAGCAACTTGCCCAAAAGTAATATTTAGCTTGCCACATTATTACAAACATCAAATTCATATCCGAGCAACTCGCCCAAAAGTATTAATTAGTTTGCTACATTATTAGAAATATAAAAATTCATATACAAACAACTCGCTCAAAAGTATTAGTAAGCTGGCCACATTATATCAAATATTTGTCAGTGCATGATAAAGGAAATAAGTTGTAAAAATTCATAACCAATTAACTCACGCAAAAGTATTAATTAGATAACAAGATTATTCTTGGGCAGACATGGTACCTATGACATGATACAGCTAAATTTAATTGCTGATTCTTATACTACATTAGAAACAAAGCAATGTTATTGAAATGAAAAAAATTAAAAATAATTAATTCAAGTGAGTTTATCAACATTTCCACCACACTTAAGGTATCTATACGCCAATAGTATAGAATGCATTTTTCCCATGTTCTCATTAACTTTATTTGCCAAAAGAAATTAAGGAAACAAATTAAGTGATCATACCTTAACA
Organism: Hymenopus coronatus; assembly: GCA_030762935.1. Lineage (NCBI taxonomy): Eukaryota > Metazoa > Arthropoda > Insecta > Mantodea > Hymenopodidae > Hymenopus > Hymenopus coronatus. The sequence goes on along the minus strand of CM060882.1, from coordinate 15,879,030 downwards.
ATTCGCCTCACTTATTCTATATTAATGTTTTTCACAAAGCAAACAACACAAAGTAGTCTTTGAGAACCATTGAGGTTTACAGATTGATACCCAAAAGTGTGCAGCACATACACAAACAGACAGACAGACAGACCCAAAAATTTGATACCAAGATTGGGTCCCCCTGAATCAAACAATAGCATTTTTAGAAACATGTCCATGTGTGTCTGTCATTTGTTGTTATTGGTTTTGGCTTTGGAAACTTATATTTGTGTCATACAGAAATTTGTGAACTCCTGTCCATACAAACAAAAGAACTTCACTCACATATCTACCAACTTTTGAGTATCACTTTAACCTATGGTACTCCCTTATTTCGCTTCTACTTACAAGGAAGCAAGTAATAAGAATATATCTGCTAATTTTTTCTTGATTAGCATGAAGTAAATAGAAGCATAAGCTTTTTAACAATAACTTGTTGCAGAGAGTTAGAGAAAGTCATGTGAATGGAACGGATCAGAATTTTTTCTTTTGCTTTCATTCTCAAAGTATAATTCGTGTAGTTCCAAAAAACTAGACCACATCTGACAATTCTGTTGTCATATTCGTAATCAGCATAAAAAAATACATTGAATTCCAGTTTCCGTAACAGAAAAAAAGTAAAATTTTGTATACTTACTCTTAAACATTATGAAATGCATTAACACCATTAAGTTAATACAAATTGTATTCTGATATATAGATACGCATGCATCTAATATTTCCCTAATGAATTTTAAGACAGTTCTGATTCCGGTCAGATCGTTAACATGGTGTCCTACTTTTTGCTTATCAGGATCTGGTCACCCTAGATTAGAGCATATCTAGTTTATGCAGATGACATTGTCCTAATGACCAATAGTGAAGAAGAACTACAAAACACAGTCATAGAGTGGAACAATACATTCAAAGACAGAGGCTTGGAAGTAAATGTAAACATAAGCAAAGTAATGCATGTAGCAATAGGGGCACAGAGAAGAATAAATATTAAATGAAACAAAGATACCATGGTGCAAATTCAGAAATTTGAATATTTTGGTACAATTATCAATTCAAAAGGAAATATAGATACGGAAATAAATCTTAGAATAAATAAGACAAGCCGAATCTATTGCCTAACCAATCAAACACTAATAGCAAAAAAGGAAATTAACAATGACTATTTCGTTCTTGACGCGTGATCGTAAGAAGTGGCCAATCCAGTACATTGGCGGGCAAAATTCCAACCAATCGGAACTCTGAATTTTAATAGTTTTTTATCACACCCACGTGCAATTGCTTTTCTAAATGCTTCGTACCTACGAACATTTGTTTTCTTTCTGAACTAATGTTCGTCTAATAATAGTATCAGTGTGCAGTGACATTCCAGTATATAATAAGGTAGTTCCAAAACGTATTGGGGAAATGTCTATTGCTGAAATACACATACTAATTGAAAACTCAAAGCCGCAACTTTTGTTTATTTTACACCAAAAATAGAATGTAGCGATACAAAGAGATGTTGCAGTGATTTGCTGTGCAAACATACGTCGAGACAAATGGGATTTTAAGAATATTATTCTTTGTGTCCATATAGGCTAATCATTGTTATTTTATTCACGAAATAGTCTTATGAAATACAACTCGAGCTACAACTCGCCACAAGTTGCTCGCGAATTTATCAATGAAAGCTCGAGCTATCGTTATATTAGTCATGATACAAAAAAGGCGAATATATGTTCAACATTAGTTCAGCTTATCTCCCAACACTTCTATGTGGCTCAGAAAGCGGGCAGCATTGCCAAAACATAAAAGTAGAATTACAAGTACACAAATGAAGTATTCATGGAAATGTATAGGAATAATCAGATGGGACAGAATAAGAAACTGTAAAATAATCAAGAATTAGTAATAAATAAAGATAGAGGCAAATATTTAAAGATGGTTTGGACACATAAATAGGATGGATGAGAGCAGGAAACTGAAACAGGTTTGATGGCCAGTGAGGAAGCAAGATGAGGTAGAGGGCGACCAAGAATAGAAGTATGTAGAGAAAAGGGTGAAGCAGAAAGAAAAGACTTTGAGCGAGGTTAAACAAGTAACTAGGGATAAGACAAAATGTAGGAAATGGACAATAGCCAGCTGAGGAAACCCGACGCTCGTGAGGACATTAGGAAAAGGAAAAGAAGAAGAAGAAGAAGAATAAGAAGAAGAAGAAGATGCAGATAATGTGGGCGCCATAATAATACTGTAGTGACATCTCCAAGCGGAACGCTGAACTATTTCGAACTTTTGTACAACAGAGGACAGCACAAGTGTTTAGTTTTAGTTTGTATTGTAAACAGGGATAAATATAACATTTGTAGCCAAAAACTAATAAAAGCTATATATTTTTTAATATAACTCTTCTATTGACAGTAGTATTATTCTTGAGTGAGTAAAAGTACCGTTTCTTTTACAAATTATTACTAAAAGTATTAAAGCACTGCGTTCCTAAAGACTGCAGGTAATACTATAATAATAAGCTGTTGTATGTAAATAGTGGCGCGTCAAATATGTTAGTGTATTGAATTTTTGAAGCTGAATCGGACTACTATGTGAGTCTAATTCGGCACATAAACGAGTAATAACAACAATCCAGTTTTCAGCATTCAAATACTCTGGAGAATCGAGGCCTTCAATCGAGAACAATTCTCGAGTACAGCAATCACAATGGTTTCGAAATCATAAACAAGTGCTCGAAAGCCACGTCATCGTCACTCGAGAGGCGTTCTCTGCTCTCGCCATGCTTGTTCTCGAATATTACAAAGCTTGCGCAAGTCGAAATCAGCTTGTATTCATTAGCAAGTTCTCGGTTGCAACGCTACCGCTACTCCAGTAATGCTGGCAGTTCTCGGCATGGTTGATCTCGAACAAGGCATGTAATTTAAATGATGAACAAGAAATGTGACACGTTATTCTAAAAATGTTGAAATTTCTATTCAAAATTGTCGTGGCTTATGCGTTATGCACTTTCATTCATAACCGGTTCTTCTATTAAATTGAATACTAAAATATATATATTTTTTATTTATTTATTTATTTTTATTTTTTGCACAGTTAACGATTTCCAAGATATTCCTTGCTATAGGTTTAAAATTTAACTAATAGTTTTCTCATACAGGTAGTCGTCATCCGTGTTTATTTAGTTTTACTCATACCCATGCAAAGATAATCGAATTTCAAAGTCAATCGCATAGCGACAGCTTTTAAAATATTTGACTATGGCTTTAGCCTAGTATATTCCCTTATTTCCCTTCTACCTACTGGGAAATAAGCAATAAGAAATATCTGCTAAAATTTATCCGGACTAGCACGAAGTAATTAAAGAATAATATTTTGTAAGAAAAGTTTGTTTGCCGGTAGTGAAAGTCATGTGAAAGAAACACATCAGAATTTGTGCTCATTTGTTTGGTTTCTATAGCCCACTTTAAATTGTATGGTTACATCAGAGTCTTGACTGGTAAAACAATTGCTGGTGTCTTTCCTGCTGGACTGTAGGCTTTCTTGTTTTTACTTTCTCTACACTATACATAGTGTATAGTGAAAGTGTTATATTCCATCCACAAATTCGATGCCGAGATTTCAACGGAAATATACGTTTTGAAGTCCCCTGAGTCCGAAAAGCGTTTTTACTTTTTCTAGCCGTATGTACATAACAATGTACATAGTAGCTAGCGAAAGTATTGTATTCCACCCAAAAATTCGATATCGAGATTTCACCGGAAATATATGATTTGCTGTCCTCTGTGTCGAAAAATATCATTTTTAGAAAAAGGTCCGCGCGCGCGTTTCTGTAGGGGGGGGGGGAGTAACAGCATAGCTCAAAAACGAAAAGACCGTAAAATACCAAACTCGGTATAAAATTCAGTATCTTCCAAGGATGTGACACGAAACATTTTCAAGAAAATCCCCCCACCTTCAACTACCCTTTACATGGAGCTTTTTTCGAAAAATGTAATTTTCTCAAAAATGGCTAAAACTATTTTGATTAAAATATCGTATATTAAATACATTTACCTAACAAAAATTATGTATATCTACAGTTTTCTGGGAATAGCCTCTGAAGACTATTTTATTCTGGATGAATCTTGCATAACCGCTACACTGTAAGGAATAAACAAAAAGTTACTACACAAAATGTAGAGCACATTAAAACACACAATTTATGTTATATACATTTTTTTCGTGGGTTAGATCGTTTTTAAATATTTGTTGTTATTGGTTTCGGCTTTGAAAACTTATATTTTTGTCATACGAATTTTGTGAATTCCTGTATATACAAACAAAAGAACTTCAGTCACATAGCTACCAACTTTTGATTATCACTTTAAACTATGGTACTCCCTTATTTCGCTTCTAGTTACAAGGAAGCAAGCAATAAGAATATTTCTGCTAATTTTTTCTCGATTAGCATGAAGTAAATAGAAGCATAAGCTTTTTAACAATAACTTGTTGCAGATATGTAGAAAAAGCCATGTGAATGGAACAGATCAGAATTTTTTCTTTTGCTTTCTTTCTCAAAGTATAATTCGTGTAATTACAAGAAAACTAGACATCTGACAATTCTGATGTCATATTCGTATTCAGCATGAAAAAATACATTGAATTCCAGTTTCCGTAACTGAAAAAGTAAAATTTTGTATATTTAGTCTTAAACATTTTGAAATACATTAACACCATAAAGTCAATGCAAATTGGATCTTTATAAATAGTTAATATGCAGACTTCTAATATTTCCCTAATGAATTTTAAAACAGTTCTGATTCCGGTTAGATCGTCAGCATGGTGTCCTATTTTTTGCTTGTCAGGATCTGGTCACCCTAGATTAGAGCATATCTAGTTTATGCAGATGACATTGTCCTAATGACCAATAGTGAAGAAGAACTACAAAACACAGTTATAGAGTGGAACAATACATGCAAAGATAGAGGCTTGGAAGTAAATGTAAACAAAAGCAAAGTAATGCATGTAGCATTAGGGGCACAGAGAGGAATAAATATTAAATGAAACAGAGACACCATGGTGCAAATTGAGAACTTTGAATATTTTGGGACACTCATCAATTGAAAAGGAAATATAGATACGGAAATAAATCTTAGAATAAATAAGACAAGCCGAATCTATTGCGTAACCAATCAAACACTAATAGCAAAAAAGGAAATTAACAATGACTATTTCGTTCTTAACGCGTGATCGTAGGATCAGTACATTGGCAAGCAAAATTCCAACCAATCTGAACGCTGAATTTTAATCGTTTTTTATCACACCCACGAGCAATTGATTTTCTAGATGTTTCGCACCTACGTGCATTTGTTTTCTTTCTGAACTAATGTTCGTCTAATAATAGTATAAGTGTGCAGGAAGTTCCAAAACGTTTTGGGGAAGGGTCTATTGCTGAAATACACATAATTGAAAACTCAAAGCCGCAACTTTTGTTTATTTTACACCAAAAATAGAATGTAGCGATACAAAGAGATGTTGCAGTGATTAAGCGTCGAGAACAATGGGATTTTGTCCATTGTTATTTTATTCACGAAATAGTCTTATTAAATACAACCGCAACAAGTTGCTCGCGAATTTATCAATAAAAGTTGGAGCTCTCGTTATATTATAACTCCATGGCACGACAGCTCACGGGGTACCTTGGCCTACCGCCCGGCCGCTGCGTTCCCCACCACGGTTCACTACAGACGTCATGGATGGGGTGCAGTATTGGCAGTATTGGAGGGCGAGACGTGGTCAGCGCCTCGAGTCCCCCCGGCCGGTTAATGCGGTCCTGGAGCTACTTCTCCATCAAGTAGCTCCTCAATTAACCCCAGTGCTGCTTGGTAAGCATCAACGCTACCACCTCGCTAAGAAGACGACTTCTCGTTATATTACTTATGATAAAAAAAAATGCGAATATATGTTCAACATCAGTTCAGTTCATCTCCCAACACTTCTTTGTGGCTCAAAAGGCGGACAGTATTGTCAAAACATAAAAGTAGCATTACAAGTACAGAATTGAAGTATTTATGGAAATGTATAGGAATAATCAGAAGGAACAAAATAAGAAACTGTAAAATAAGATAGAGGCAAATATTTAAAGATGGTTTAGACACATAAATAGGATGGATGTGAGCAGGAAACTGAAAAGGTTTGTTGGCCAGAGAGGAAGCAAGAAGAGGGAGAGGGCGACCAAATAGAAGTATGTAGAGATAATGGTGAAGCAGAAAGGAAAGACTTTGAGGGAGGTTAAACAATTAATTAGGGATAATACAAATTGTAGGAAATGGACAATTGCCGGCTGAGGAAACCCGACGCTCGAGAGGACATTAGGAAGAGGAAAAAGAGAAGGAGAAGAAGATAGAGACAATGTCGGTGCCATAATAATAATGTAGTGACATCTGTAGGTAGATCGCTGAACTATTTCGAAGTTTTGTACAACAGAGGACAGCACAGATGTTTACTTTTAGTTTGTATTGCAAACAGGGATAAATTTAACATTTGTTTTCAAAATCCATAAAAATTATATATTTTTTAAGGTTAGTATAGCACCTGCAGTATTACTAATCTTGAGTGAGTAGAAGTACCGTGTATTTTACAAATTATCACTAAAAGTATTAAAGCAAAGGCTTCCTAAAGTCTGTATATTGTACTATAATAACAAGATCTTGCCATGGAACTACAGTAGTATACTGACAACCGTTGGGAAATTTAAAAAGCGATGTTTTGTTACTATGTGAGTCTAATTCGGCGAAAATAATATGATGAATGCAACTGTTTTCGGCAATTAGGAACTGATGGTGTTATACGTCTCTCTGTCTTGACACAGTTTCTGTATTGAATGGCCTGCAACAAAAATGCCGTTATTTATTTCGCAACATGCAAAGGAAATGTAATGCAAACCTGATGTTTAGCATCCAATACTGCTAATATAAATATCGATAACATCGCTAGGCGGCACCCAACTTTACTAGATTATCGACTCCGAGGCCTAGCGTGCGATTCTGTACCCTCCCTTCCCTCACGTATTCAACGCAGGAATTATCTACCGAAGTTCTTTCGAAGTCCCATTTCACGCACCAATGAATTGTTCCGAACATTTCTGTGTGAGAATTGAAAAGTGCGGTAAATTATACATTGTGCCCGAGATGTGACTTAGAAAGAAGTTCGGTAGCTAATTCCTGAAAAGAAAATGATCAGCAAGAAGAAATACATGTTTAACTGAACCTTTTTCTGCTATATACAACAATCAGATGAGAAGCACAGTATTTATATGAAATTAGGATTGTGCAGAAATATATGTTTCAGCCTTTCATTGAGTAGAATTAAAATCCTGTTTGATATATGAGCACATTAATTATAATTTCACATTGAATTAATGCATTCTGAAAGTGGAGAAAAACTGGAAGGGATGCCAATAAGTTTAAATGTAATGCAATTTTTTTCTACATAGCATGTTAATAATAATATTGAAATCTACCGTTAAAACTAGTGTAAAAAATCTTATGTGTACCTTTCACATGATTTTCTCCACATCCCTGCAACAAATAATTCTTAAAAAGCTTATACTTCTATATACTTTATGCCAATCAGAAAAAAATAGAAGAAATAGTCTTAATACTCGCTTCCTTGTAAGTAGAAGCGAAATAAGGGACAACCGTAGGTTAAAGTGATAGTCAAAAGGTGGTTGCTGTCAATGAAGTTCCTTTCTTTATATGGATATAAGTTGAAAGTTCCTGTATGAGAAAAGTATGCGTTTTTCATAGCAGAAGCAAAAATAAGGAATATCACAAAAACGACGGACTCCACAAAAAAAATGTATATATAATAAATTCTGTGTTTTAAAGTGCTCTACATTTTTTGTGTAGTAAGTTTTTGTCCATCTTTTACGGTTTAGCAGTCATTCAAAATTTAGTAAAATTCATCCAGAATAAACTACTTTTCAGAGGCTATTCCCAGAAAATTCAAGATATACATTCCGTTTGTCAGGTAAATGTGTTTAATATGGGAAAGTGTTAATCAAAATAGTTAGGGACATTTTTGAGAAAATAAAAATTTTCGAAAAAAGTTCCATGTAAAGGGTAGTTGGGGGGGGGGAGATTTTTCTCAAAATCTTCGTGTCGCCTCCCTGGATGATACTAAACTTAAATACCAAGTTTGGTATTTTACCGACTTTTCGTTTTTGAGTTATCGTGTTCACAGACACAGGGACTTTTTTGAGAAAATGCTTTTTTTGGATATTGGGGGCCCTAAAACATATATTTCCGGTGAAATCTCGGTATCGAATTTTTGGTGGAGTGCAATACTTTCTCTATACACTATGTACAAAGTGCGTATGTAGAAAGTAAAAACAGCATAGATGCGCACATAAAAATTCTAAATGAAGATAGGATAACAACTATGTACAAAAAAACAGCACTACCTGTTTCAAGAAGAAAATAAAAGTGTTATGTTAATGCTTGTATTAATGAATAAAGTTTTGAATAGCAGCAGCTGCATTTCAATGTATACACATATACATTTTTTGCATAAGATTACAGAAGTTCCTCAGAGAGGGACCTCAAATTTGAAATTCTCCCCTGTAGTGTTTTAGCAGCACCATTAACATTTGTACATGAGACGATGTCAGCAACTAGTGGCATAACTTTTATCAATCATATTTGTGCATTCTTGTAACAACTTTGGTTAAAATATGTATCTTTCACAAATACAGAAAAAGCAAATTATTACAATTAAAATTACATATACTACACAGTGAGAATAAGAAAGCAATGAAATGCACCATTTGTTTAAAATCTACTTGTCTCTACAACACAAGGAATATTAAGACTCTTCAGTTTCTGAGACCAAATGTCTTGCATAGCAATCAACACTGACAAAGATAACATGTAGTTTTAGAAACAAAATTTAAAACTCCAATATATCTGTTTGTATGACAAATTTCCATATGTTTGGTATTCTGTTTGTAAAGTGAAGCATCTTTTTGAGTGCATATCCCAATTTATATTGGTAACAGTTTAAGCAATGCACTGTATGCTGCTTCAGCTCTTTGCTTAGCATATATTTCTCAGGCTGCAGGACTCGACAGAGTGTGTGCTATATAAGCAACTGAGGGAACGATTACACTCTCTAAGTGAGAATACTGCACATTTCATTTATGCCAAGAGTGAGGGATATGCAATTGCATTTAAGGATTTTCAACTGCGACAACTTTATTTCAATGCACATAGCTCCTGTGGAACAAACTCTGGCATAAAATAAAGCTGATATGACTCTTATAGTTTGTAACATTACAAAACTGAAGATTATTATTATTTATATTATTATTATTATTATTATTACTATTATTAATCAATAGGAATGGCAAACGATGAAAAGGAGTACAAACAAACCATGCTAAAATATCTTCCCTTCATATATATTGTCTTTATATGAATTGGATGAATGCAATTGCAAGTAAAACAGAAAAATGCCCATTCCACACAATAATACAGGAGTTGAACATTAAGGTAATAACAACGAATCACAAAAGCCTTGGCTATTGAAGCACTGAGCTGACATTGTTGTAATAATTTATTTTCAGTTATGTTATAATTATGTTTGGAAGCCATATGCAACAATAGCTGTGAGTATACTTTGTGCAGTTTCATCTCAGAATACGTATAAAAGATTGTGTTAAATTAATTAATAAAAGAATAATTTCTGCTCATAATATCAGGGCAAAAATGGAGTAGAAGCTCCTCGATTATGAAAATATTTAATTCCATACTACCAATTAATTGGCATCTATACTAGCTGTTCAGTAAAAGCACCAATTCCTTGTTTTATATTTATAAACAATTACTTAAAATTGTGCAGTGTTTACAAACTTAAATCACACAAAAGTTCTGCATAGGACAGTTACTAATTTTACTGTGATATATTCATAGATATACCAAAGGATTCTTATACAGTTTATTTCACATTGATATATTTATGTCATTGATGCACAAGTTTGACCTAGTTAGTGCAAATTTTGCATGTTGTTTGGCTATTTTGCAGATGGCTAATAATTCTATGCATCCTGGACTTTTATTTCTAAAAATGATAAGAAACAAGTTTATATATATGTATATATTAAGGAGGAAGATGTCACAGTCGACTTTTAGGTCGTACCTGCTGCTGACACTGTAATATTTAAAATGAAAGTAACAATACACATAATAATAAAAATAATACAAGGATATGCAAATCTAATATATCTAATATTATTAACTATTATGTGAGTTTACTAACACATCTTTAAGTTTTCCCTTTTCAGTTCCAAAGACCGCATGATATTTTCAAGTTCCTTACTCAAGCATTCCTATTTGTGCCATATCTGTTGCACAAAACAGGTAGAAATGGAATTTATGTATTTTCAGCAATATTTTTATGAGAATAAATCGAAGGCTGTGACATTCTTTATCATTGCTACAGGGGTATTTAGACAAGATGAAGGTAAAAAAAAAACAAAAAAGTTACAAAACATGTGTCACTGCATGATAAAGCAAAGTTTGTAACAAATCATTCCCAAGCAACTCACTCCAAGGTGCTATTTAGCTAGTCAGATTGTTACAAAGCATTTGTCACTGACTGATAAAGCAAACCTAGCAGCAATTCATTTCCAAGCTACTAGCCCAAAAGTAATAATTAGCTTGCCACATTATTACAAACATAAAAACTCATTTCCAAGCAACTCGCCCAAAAGTAATAATTAGCTAGCCACATTATTTCAAACATAAAAACTCATTTCTAAGCAACTTGCCCAAACATAATAATTATTTTGCCAGATTATTACCAACATATAAACTCATTTCCAAGCAACTCGCCCAAAAGTAATAATTAGCTTGCCACATTATTCCAAACATAAAAACTCATTTCCAAGCAACTCGCCCAAAAGTAATAATTAGCTTGCCACATTATTACCAACATAAAAACTCATTTCCAAGCAACTCACCCAAAAGTAATAATTAGCTTGCCACATTATTACCATCATAAAAACTCATTTCCAAGCAACTCGCCCAAAAGTAATAATTAGCTTGCCACATTATTACCAGCATAAAAACTCATTTCCAAGCAACTCGTCCAAAAGTAATAATTAGCTTGCCACATCGTTGCAAACATAAAAACTCATTTCCAAGCAACTCGCCCAAAAGTAATAATTAGTTTGCCACATTATTACAAACATAAAAACTCATTTCTAAGCAACTTGCCCAAAAGTAATAATTATTTTGCCACATTATTACCAACATATAAACTCATTTCCAAGCAACTCGCCCAAAAGTAACAATTAGCTTGCCACATTATTACAAACATAAAAACTCATTTCCAAGCAACTCGCCCAAAAGTAATAATTAGCTTGCCACATTATTACCATCATAAAAACTCATTTCCAAGCAACTCGCCCAAAGTAATAATTAGCTTGCCACATCATTGCAAACATAAAAACTCATATCCAAGCAACTTGCCCAAAAGTAATAATTAGCTTGCCACATTATTACAAACATAAAAACTCATATCCAAGCAACTCGCCCAAAAGTAATAATTAGCTTGCCACATCATTGCAAACATAAAAACTCATATCTAAGCTGCTCGCCCAAAAGTAATAATTAGCTTGCCACATTATTACAAACATAAAAACTCATTTCCAAGCAAGTCGCCCAAAGTAATAATTGGCTTACCACATTATTACAAACAAAAACTCATATACTAGCAACTCACCCAAAGGTATTAATTAGCTTGCCAAATTATTACAAACTTAAAAATTCATATTACTCCCCCATGGTATTAATTAGCTTGCCACATTATTACAGACATAAAATTTATATCCGAGCAACTCGCCCAAAAGTATTAATTAGTTTGCTACATTATTAGAAATATAAAAATTCATATCCAAACAACTCGCTCAAAAGTATTAAATAGCTTGTCACATTATATCAAATATTTGTCAGTGCATGATAAAGGAAATAAGTTGTAAAAATTCATAACCAATTAACTCACGCTAAGGTATTAATTAGATAACAAGATTATTCTTGGGCACACATGGTACCTATGACATGATACAGCTAAATTTATTTGCTGATTCTTATACTACATTAGAAACAAAGCAATGTTATTGAAATGAAAAAAATTAAAAATAATTAATTCAAGTGAGTTTATCAACATTTCCACCACACTTAAGGTATCTATACGCCAATAGTATAGAATGCATTTTTCATTTGTTTTAATTAACTTTATTTGCCAAAAGAAATTAAGGAAACAAATTAAGTGATCATACCTTAACAATTCGCCTCACTTATTCTATATTAATGTTTTTCACAAAGCAAACAACACAAAGTAGTCTTTCAGAACCATTGAGGTTTACAGATTGATACCCAAAAGTGTGCAGCACATACACAAACAGACAGACAGACAGACCCAAAAATTTGATACCAAGATTGGGTCCCCCTGAATCAAACAATAGCATTTTTAGAAACATGTCCATGTGTGTCTGTCATTTGTTGTTATTGGTTTTGGCTTTGGAAACTTATATTTGTGTCATACAGAAATTTGTGAACTCCTGTCCATACAAACAAAAGAACTTCACTCACATATCTACCAACTTTTGAGTATCACTTTAACCTATGGTACTCCCTTATTTCGCTTCTACTTACAAGGAAGCAAGTAATAAGAATATATCTGCTAATTTTTTCTTGATTAGCATGAAGTAAATAGAAGCATAAGCTTTTTAACAATAACTTGTTGCAGAGAGTTAGAGAAAGTCATGTGAATGGAACGGATCAGAATTTTTTCTTTTGCTTTCATTCTCAAAGTATAATTCGTGTAGTTCCAAAAAACTAGACCACATCTGACAATTCTGTTGTCATATTCGTAATCAGCATAAAAAAATACATTGAATTCCAGTTTCCGTAACAGAAAAAAAGTAAAATTTTGTATACTTACTCTTAAACATTATGAAATGCATTAACACCATTAAGTTAATACAAATTGTATTCTGATATATAGATACGCATGCATCTAATATTTCCCTAATGAATTTTAAGACAGTTCTGATTCCGGTCAGATCGTTAACATGGTGTCCTACTTTTTGCTTATCAGGATCTGGTCCCCTAGATTAGAGCATATCTAGTTTATGCAGATGACATTGTCCTAATGACCAATAGTGAAGAAGAACTACAAAACACAGTTATAGAGTGGAACAATACATTCAAAGACAGAGGCTTGGAAGTAAATGTAAACATAAGCAAAGTAATGCATGTAGCAATAGGGGCACAGAGAAGAATAAATATTAAATGAAACAAAGATACCATGGTGCAAATTCAGAAATTTGAATATTTTGGTACAATTATCAATTCAAAAGGAAATATAGATACGGAAATAAATCTTAGAATAAATAAGACAAGCCGAATCTATTGCCTAACCAATCAAACACTAATAGCAAAAAAGGAATTTAACAATGATTATTTCGTTCTTGACGCGAAATCGTAAGAAGTGGCCAATCTAGTACATTGGCGGGCAAAATTCCAACCAATCGGAACTCTGAATTTTAATAGTTTTTTATCACACCCACCATCAATTGTTTTTCTAAATGTTTCGCACCTACGTGCATTTGTTTTCTTTCTGAACTAATGCTCGTCTAATAATAGTATCAGTGTGCAGTGACATTCCAGTATATAATAAGGAAGTTCCAAAACGTTTTGGGTAAAGTTCTATTGCTGAAATACACATATTAATTGAAAACTCAAAGTCGCAACCTTTTTTTATTTATTTTACACCAAAAATAGAATGTAGCGATACAAAGAGATGTTGCAGTGATTTGCTGTGCAAACATACGTCGAGACAAATGGGATTTTAAGAATATTATTCTTTGTGTCCATATAGGCTAATCATTGTTATTTTATTCACGAAATGGTCTTATTAAATACAACTCGAGCTACAACTCGCCACAAGTTGCTCGCGAATTTATCAATAAAGGTTCGAGCTTTCGTTATATTAGTCATGATACAAAAAAGGCGAATATATGTTCAACATTAGTTCAGTACATCTCCCAACACTTCTTTGTGGCTCAGAAAGCGGGCAGCATTGCCAAAAAAAAAAAAAGTAGTATTACAAGTACAGAAATGAAGTATTTATGGAAATGTATAGGAATAATCACAAGGGACAGAATAAGAAACTGTAAAATAATAAGAATCAGTAATAAATAAAAATTGAGTCAAATATTTAAAGATGGTTTGGACACATAAATAGGATGGAGGAGAGCAGGAAACCGCAACAGGTTTGACGGCCAGAGAGGAAGGAAGAAGAGGCAGAGGGCGACCAAGAATAGAGTTATATATAGAAAATGGAGATTCGGAAAGGAAAAGAATTTGAGGAAGGTTAACAACCAATTAGGGATAAGACAAAATGTAGGAAAGGGACAGTAGCCGGCTCAGGGAACCCGACTCTCGAGAGGACATTAGGGAGAGGAAAAGAAGAAGAAGAAGATACAGATAATGTCGCCGCCATTATAATAATATTGGGACATCTGTAGGTAGAAGGCTGAAGTATTTTGAACTTTTGAGCAACAGAGGACAGCACAGATAGTTACTTTTAGTTTATATTGTAAACAGGGATAAATATAACATTTGTTTTCAAAAACCAATAAAGGCTATATAGTTTTTAATATAACTCATTTATTTACACTATTATTAGTCTTGAGTGAGTAAAACTACCATTTCTTTTAGAAATTATCACTAAAAGTAATAGAGCAAAATCTTCCTGAAGGCTGCATTTAATACGATAATAATAAGCTGTTGTGTAAGCCCAATAAACCCATGTATTTTCTATTCTTGAAATTTTGAAGCGGAATCGGACTAGTAAGAAAGTCTAATTCTGCACAGAATGTGTACAGCAATGCCAGACTTAATAGAATATTCATTCGAATACTCTGTAAAATCGAAAGCTTCGTTGGAGAACAGGATCTCGAAATCATAAACAAGCTCTCGAATGCTTCGTTATCGTCCCTTGAGAGACGTTCTCAGTTCTCCTCATGGTTGGTCTCCAATACTACAAAGCTTGCGCTAATCGAAATCAGTTTGTATTCATTAGCAAGTTCTCGGATGTTCCGCTATCGCTATTCCAGCAATGCTCGCATATCTCGCCATGGTTGACCTGGAACAAGGCATATAATTTAAATGATGGACAAAAAATATGACAGGTTATTCTAAAAATGTTGACATTTCTATTCAAGATTGGCGTGGCTTAAGCGTTATGCACTTTCATTCGTAACCGTTTCTTCCATTAAATTGAATACTAAAATATATTATTTTGTTTTATGTATTTATTTTTATTTTTTGTATAGTTAACGATTTCCTAGATATTCCTTGCTATAGGTTTAAAATGTAACTATTGGTTTTCTCTAACTGGTAGTCGTCATCCGTGTTTATCTTGTTTTACTCATAGCCATGTAAAGATAAACTTCCAAGAATCGAATACATCGACATTTTGCATTCGAATGCTCCCATCACTACATCCAATACTGCTAAGATAAATATCGATAAAATCACTAGACGGCACCTACGATGGGTGCACTGAAAAGGAAATGCCAAATTGTGGAAGCAAAGAATTGTAACTTGTTAACGAGAGGGAGCGAGTTTGCTTTAGAGGTGGGAAACATTTAATCTGTTTCTGTTGCACCCACGAAACAGTATCATGCAACAGAAATTCCCTAAACTGATGCAGACACGTTGTGTAGTGTGTATCACCAAATACTATTGAGATAAATACAGTCCATCGATAAAATCACAATGTGTCAACTGCAACCACTCACTAGGTACAATGAAGAGGAATTATCAAATTACGTAAGCAACGCATTGGTGCGCGACGAGGGGGAATGAGTTTGATTAGTATATTCGAATCTCGTGGATATAATCAGGCCGCGCGCTACGAGGTACAAAGGCGCACCTTGCGGTAAACTTTGGAAGCAATAACAAAATATTTTCGCTAGTGGAAAACAACAACCGCACGTTGCAAGTGAAATAACTACTCAGACATTGCTGTTATTGTTGCATGGATCTGTTGCGGGAAAGACAGACATAAATAAAACAACACAATGTACGCAATTTTCAGAAAGTTTTATGAAACAATTACAAATAGTTTGCTAGCGAAACTGTTTCAAAATATCTCTTGTGTTATTTTTGTCCCGTCACTAATTAAAACACAATTTATGCCATATACATTTTTTTTTTTAGGGTTAACCATTTTCGACATATTCGGGATTATAGCTTTCAATTTTTATTCACATAAACTTTTCTCAAACAGGAAGACATATATTTTCTCGTTTGTTCACTACTGGCAAGCAAAGAGATTGGAATTTCAATTGTTTCACATAGCGACCAGCTGTTAAAGAACAGGACTATTGCTTTAGCCTGTGCATTCCCTTTTTCTCTTCTACTTACAAGGAAACTAGTAATAATACTAATTTTGCTTATGTTTATCTTGGTTAGCATAATGTAGATAAGAGATTAATCTTCTTAATAAAAGAATTGCTTTCTGAATAGCTGGAGAACAGTATGTGAATAGAACACATCAGATTTTTTTCTCTTCTATTTAAAATTAATCAAATAATATGGATAATTTCTGCTAGTGTGTATCTGGATTATCATGATGTAGATAGAAGAATAAGCTTTTTAAATAATTTGTTTCAGGGATGTAGAGAAAATCATGTGAATGGAACATATCAAATTTTTTTTTTCTGTAACCTGCTGAGATACTCAGCATTGCTCCATGGTTAGAAAAGAGATTGATTTGTGTTGTATGTTTATTACTAAGAGAAAACAATAAGAGCCAAGCAAAAAAGGCAAAATCAGTTAACTTGCTGTTTCTAGGTCGTGAAAGTCTTAAATCATTACTATTCTTGCATTTTTGGTAATGTTCCTGCTATTATGATTATCTGTAATAAGATGCAACTGGCCTTGCAAGAATTTGGAGGCATTACATGAAATTACTGAATAAGCCTGTGCAAATGCGCAGAATATGGAATTCTAGAATTTAATTTTCATTTTTCATCAAAATTCCTTAATGGCATGATGCTTTAATCAAAATCATTACAGCCAATTTTGAGGGGTTCAACAGTGATAAAAATATTTGCATTTAAATTATTATTTGGGGTGAGGGATTTTCTTGAAAATGTTCCTGTTACATTCTTGGAAACCGGAGACTTTAAAGCATTTGTGAATAGACAACCCCAATGAACCATAGCATCGCCAACGGGCTCTCACGATTTTGATTAAAATATCGTATATTAAAGATATCTATCTGACAAATAAAATATATATCTTGAATTTTCTGGGAATAGCCTCTGAAGACTACTATATTGTGGACGAACTTTTCAGAATTTTGCATCTTGGTTATGTTCCAAGGATGCGGCACATAGATTTTCAAGAAAGAACTTCACCTCAAATTACGCTTTACATGGAAAAATTTTCGAAAATTTTGATTTTTTAAAAAATGGTTCTAACGATTTTGATTAAAACATTGTATATTAAAGATATTTACATGGCAAATAAAATGTACGTCTTGAATTTTCTGGGAATTGCATCTAAACACATCTTTTTTCTGGATGAATTTTGCGGAAGTTTGCATAACTGGTAAACCGTAAGATACACAAAAACCGATTTAACAAACAATGTAGAGTTCGTTAAAACACACAATTTATGCTATACGTTGACGGTGTGTAAGTCATTCCTGGTTAGTTTCAAAATACTTATGCTTTTCTCATACGAGAATCTGGCAACTCTTGGCCATACAAAGCAAGGAGCTTCAATCACATAGCAGACGGCTTTTAAAACATTTGATTATCGCTTTAGCCTTGTGCACTCCCTTATTTCGCTTCTATTACAGAGAAGCAAGAAATAAGACCTTTTCTGCTAATTTTTTCCATTAGCATGAAGTAATAGAAGAATGAGCTTTTCAACAGTAATTTGCAGCAGAGAGGTAAAGAAAGTCGTGTGGAACACATTAGTACGTTTTTGTCTATGTCTTACGATATACCAGTTATGTAAAATTCAGCGAAATACATTCACAACAAAGAGGTCTTCGGAGGCTATTCCCAGAAAATTCAAGAAACACATTTTAATTATTATGTAAATATCTTTCATATGCGATATTTCAATTGAAATCTGAGCCACTTCTGAGAAATCCAAAATTTGGAAACATTTTTCACGTAAAGGATGTTTTCCGTGTGGGGGGGGGGGTGTTTCATAAACATGTTCGTGTCGCATCCTTGGAAGATACTGAACTTAAATACCAAGTTTGGTATATAACAGCTTTTCGTTTTTGAGCTATGCTGTCCGTTGACACAGACACACACGGATATTTTTCTAAAATTGTTTTTTATCAACTCAGGGGGCCTCAAAACATATATTTCCGGTAAAATCTTGAAATCATATACGAGTGTATTACAATATTTTCTCTACCAATTATGCACTTGTGATGATTTAAATGTTTTCTCCCGGTCACTAGCTGGTTGCTCTACCACTGAGCTAATATGGCAACTGCCGGGAGATCCGTGGTCCAAAGCCCGGCTATGGCATTGAATTTTTCAGTCTGACTCTATCCAACACCTGGCCTACACACGGTCTGTGTGAGAAAACAATAACATTATCACAATTGACCATAATTGATGGCCTACAACATTGTAAGTCACCATTGGGTCACCTTGTGGTTTACCAGGAAACATGCGAGTCAGTTGAGAAATTCAATGGTAATATGCAGAACTTGGGCCGGTCTAGAAACCCAATGAAACTAAGTCCTATTGATTGATTGACGATTTCAAAGGTTTTATTTTTCGGAAAGGCTTGTTACTTTCTTATCACGTACTATGTACAGTGTATACAGAAGATATTGTATTGCACCCAAAAATTATGTTTTGGGTCCCCCTGAATAAAAAAAAAAACACATTTTTTGGAGAAAGGTCAGTGCATGTGTGAGTGTGTGTGTGTTTGTGTCTGTGGACAGCATAGCTCAAAAACGAAAATACCGTTAAATACCAAACTTGGTATGTAAGTTTGGTATTTTCCAAGAATGCGACACAAAGATTTTCAAGAAAATCCCCCCACCCTCAACTACCCTTTACATGGAACATTTTTCGAAAATCTTAATTTTCTCAAAAATGGCTAAAACTATTTTGATTAAAATATCGTATATTAAATACACTTACCTAAAAAATACTATGTATATCTTCAATTTTCTGGAAATTTTATTCTGGATGAATTTTGCATAACCGCTAAACCGTAAGAAATTAAAGAAATCTTACCACACAAAAAATGAGAGCATATTAAAACACACAATTTATATTATACACTTTTTTTTCGTGGGGTTGATAGTTTTTAAATATTTTATTGTTATTAGTTTCGGCTTTGAAAACTAATATTTTTGTCATACAGAAATTTGTGAACTCCTGTCCATACAAACAAAAGAACTTCAGTCACATACCTACCTTCCAACTTTTGACTATCACTTTAATCTATGGTACACCCTTATTTCGCATCTATATACAAAGAGGGGAGTAATAAGAATATTTCTGCTAATTTTTTCTCGATTACCATGAAATAAATAGAAGCTTAAGCTTTTTAATAATAACTTGTTGTAGAGATGTAGAGAAAGTCATGTGAATGTAACGGATCAGAATTTTTTCTTTTGCTTTCTTTCTCAAAGTATAATTCGTGTAATTACAAGAAAACTGGAACACATCTGACAATTCTGTTGTCATATTCGTATTCAGCATGAAAAAATACATTGAATTTCTGTTTCCGTAACAGAAAAAAGTAAAATTTTGAATATTTACTCTTAAATATTTTGAAATGCATTAACACCATAAAGTCAATGAAAATTGGATCCTGATATATAGATAACATGCATAGTTCTAATATTTCCCTAAGGAAATTTAAGACAGTTCTGATTCCGGTCAGATCGTTAACATGGTGTCCTACTTTTTGCTTGTCAGGATCTGGTCACCCTAGATTAGAGCATATCTAGTTTATGCAGATGACATTGTCCTAATGACCAATAGTGGAGAAGAACTACAAAACACAGGTATAGAGTGGAACAATGCATGCAAAGATAGAGGCTTGGAAGTAAATGTAAACAAAAGCAAAATAAAGCATGTAGCAATAGGGGCACAGACAGGAATAAATATTAAATGAAACAGAGACTCCATGGTGCAAATTGAGAACTTTGAATACTTTGGGACACTCATCAATTGAAAAGGAAATATAGATACGGAAATAAATCTTAGAATAAATAAGACAAGCCGAATCTATTGCCTAACCAATCAAACACTAATAGCAAAAAAGGAAATTAACAATGACTATTTCGTTCTTGACGCGTGATCGTAAGAAGTGGCCAATCCAGTACATTGGCGGGCAAAATTCCAACCAATCGGAACTCTGAATTTTAATAGTTTTTTATCACACCCACGTGCAATTGTTTTTCTAAATGCTTCGTACCTACGAACATTTGTTTTCTTTGTGCACTAATGTTCGTCTAATAATAGCATCAGTGTGCAGTGACATTCCAGTATATAATAAGGAAGTTCCAAAACGTTTTGGGGAAATGTCTATTGCTGAAGTACACATATTAATTGAAAACTCAAACCCGCAACTTTTGTTTATTTCACACCAAAAATAGAATGTAGCGATACAAAGAGATGTTGCAGTGAATTGCTGTGCAAACATACGTCGAGTCAAATGGGATTTTAAGAATATTATTCTTTGTGTCCATATAGGCTAATCATTGTTATTTTATTCACGAAATGGTCTTATTAAATACAACTCGAGCTACAACTCGCCACAAGTTGCTCTCGAATTTATCAATAAAAGTTCGAGCTCTCGTTATATTCGTCATGATACAAAAAAGGCGAATATATGTTCAAATTTAGTTCAGTTTATCTCCCAACACTTCTTTGAGGCTCAGAAAGCGGACAGTATTGTCAAAAGCATAAAAGTAGAATTTCAAGTACACAAATGAAGTATTTATGGAAATGTATAGGAATAATCAGATGGGACAGAATAAGAAACTGTAAAATAATCAAGAATTAGTAATAAATAAAGATGGTTTGGACACATAAATAGGATGGATGAGAGCAGGAAACTGAAACAGGGTTGATGGCCAGTGAGGAAGCAAGATGAGGGAGAGGGCGACCAAGAACAGAAGTATGTAGAGAAAATGGTGAAGCAGAAAGGAAAGACTTTGTGCGAGGTTAAACAACTAACTAGGGATAAGACAAAATGTAGGAAATGGACAATAGCCAGCTGAGGAAACCCGACCCTCATGAAGACATTAGGAAGAGGAAAAGAAGAAGAGGAAAAGAAGAAGAAGAATATGAAGAGGAAGAAGAAGAAGAAGACGAAGAAGATGCAGATAATGTCGCCGCCATAATAAATCTGTAGTGACATCTCCAAGCAGAACGCTGAACTATCTCGAACTTTTGTACAACAGAGGACAGCACAGGTGATTACTTTTAGTTTGTATTGTAAACGGATAAATATAACATTTGTAGCCAAAAACCAATAAAAGCTATATATTTTTTAATATAACTCTTTTATTGACAGTATTATTAATCTTGAGTGAGTAAAAGTACCGTTTCTTTTACAAATTATCACTAAAAGTATTAAAGCATTGTCTTCCTAAAGACTGCACTTAATACTATAATACTAAGCTGTTGTATGTGCACGATGGCGCACGAATTTTTTTTACAGTGAATTTTTGAAGCGGGATCGGACTACTAAGTGAGTCTAATTCCGCGCATAATCGTATAATATCAATAATCGAGTTTTCGGCATTCAAATACTTTAGAGAATCCAGGCCTTCAATCTAGAACAGTTCTCGAGTACACTAATCACAATGGTTTCGAAATCGTAAACAAGTGCTCGAAAGGTACGTCATCGTCACTCGAGAGGTGTTCTCAGTTCTCGCCATGCTTGTTCTCGAATACTACAAACCTTGCGCTAATCGAAATCAGCTTGTATTCATTAGCAAGTTCTCGGTTGCTACGCTATCGCTACTCCAGTAATGCTGGCAGTTCTCGGCGTGTGACATGTTATTCTAAAATGTTGAAATTTCTATTCAAGATTGTCGTGGCTTATGCGTTATGCACTTTCATTCATAATCGGTTCTTCCATTAAATTGAATACTAAAAAATATATATTCTTTTAATTTATTTATTTTTTGTACAGTTAACGATTTCCAAGAATTTCCTTGCTATGGGTTTAAAATTTACCTAATAGTTTTCTCAAACAGGTAGTCGTCATCCGTGTTTATTTAGTTTTACACATAGCCATGCAAAGATAATCGAATTTCAAAGTCAATCGCATAGCGACAGCTTTTAAAATATTTGACTATGGCTATAGCCTAGTATATTCCCTTCTACCTACTGGGAAATAAGCAATAAGAAATATCTGCTAAAATTTATCCGGACTAGCACGAAGTAATTAAAGAATAATATTTTGTAAGAAAGGTTTGTTTGCCGGTAGAGAAAGTCATGTGAAAGGAACACATCAGAATTTGTGCTCTTTTGTTTGGTTTCTATAGCCCCCTTTAAATTGTATGGTTACATCAGAGTCTTGACTGGTAAAACAATTGCTGGTGTCTTTCCTGCTGGACTGTAGGCTTTCTTGTTTTTACTTTTTCTACACTATACATAGTGTATAGTGAAAGTGTTGTATTCCATCCACAAATTCGATACCGAGATTTCAACGGAAATATACGTTTTGAGGTCCCCTGAGTCCGAAAAGCATTTTTACTTTTTCTAGCCGTAAGTACATAACAATCTACATGGTAGCTAGCGAAGGTATTGTATTCCACCCAAAAATTCGATATCAAGATTTCACCGGAAATATATGCTTTGCTGTCCTCTGTGTCGAAAAATATCATTTTTAGAAAAAGGTCCGCGCGCGCGTTTCTGTAGGGGGGGGGGGAGTAACAGCATAGCTCAAAAACGAAAAGACCGTAAAATACCAAACTCGGTATATAAGTTCAGTATCTTCCAAGGATGTGACACGAAACATTTTCAAGAAAATCCCCCCACTTTCAACTACCCTTTACATGGAACTTTTTTCGAAAAAATTAATTTTCTCAAAACTGGCTAAAACTATTTTGATTAAAATATCGTATATTAAATACATTTACCTAACAAAAACTATGTATATCTTCAGTTTTCTGGGAATAGCCTCTGAAGACTATTTTATTCTGGATGAATCTTGCATAACCGCTACACTGTAAGGAATAAACAAAAAGTTACTACACAAAATGTAGAGCACATTAAAACACACAATTTATGTTATATACATTTTTTTCGTGGGTTAGATCGTTTTTAAATATTTGTTGTTATTGGTTTCGGCTTTGAAAACTTATATTTTTGTCATAGGAATTTTGTGAATTCCTGTATATACAAACAAAAGAACTTGAGTCACATAGCTACCAACTTTTGATTATCACTTTAAACTATGGTACTCCCTTATTTCGCTTCTAGATACAAGGAAGCAAGCAATAAGAATATTTCTGCTAATTTTTTCTCGATTAGCATGAAGTAAATAGAAGCATAAGCTTTTTAACAATAACTTGTTGCAGATATGTAGAAAAAGCCATGTGAATGGAACAGATCAGAATTTTTTCTTTTGCTTTCTTTCTCAAAGTATAATTCGTGTAAGTACAAGAAAACTAGACCACATCTGACAATTCTGATGTCATATTCGTATTCAGCATGAAAAAATACGTTGAATTCCAGTTTCCGTAACTGAAAAAAGTAAAATTTTGTATACTTAGTCTTAAACATTTTGAAATACATTAACACCATAAAGTCAATGCAAATTGGATCTTTATAAATAGTTAATATGCAGACTTCTAATATTTCCCTAATGAATTTTAAAACAGTTCTGATTCCGGTTAGATCGTTAACATGGTGTCCTACTTTTTGCTTGTCAGGATCTGGTCACCCTAGATTAGAGCATATCTAGTTTATGCAGATGACATTGTCCTAATGACCAATAGTGAAGAAGAACTACAAAACCAAGTTATAAAGTGGAACAATATATGCAAAGATAGAGGCTTGGAAGTAAATGTAAACAAAAGCAAAGTAATGCATGTAGCAATAGGGGCACAGAGAGGAATAAATATTAAATGAAACAGAGACACCATGGTGCAAATTGAGAACTTTGAATATTTTGGGACACTCATCAATTGAAAAGGAAATATAGATACGGAAATAAATCTTAGAATAAATAAGACAAGCCGAATCTATTGCGTAACCAATCAAACACTAATAGCAAAAAAGGAAATTAACAATGACTATTTCGTTCTTAACGCGTGATCGTAGGATCAGTACATTGGCAAGCAAAATTCCAACCAATCTGAACGCTGAATTTTAATCGTTTTTTATCACACCCACGAGCAGTTGATTTTCTAGATGTTTCGCACCTACGTGCATTTGTTTTCTTTCTGAACTAATGTTCGTCTAATAATAGTATCAGTGTGCAGGAAGTTCCAAAACGTTTTGGGGAAAGTTCTATTGCTGAAATACACATAATTGAAAACTAAAAGCAGCAACTTTTGTTTATTTTACACCAAAAATAGAATGTAGCGATACAAAGAGATGTTGCAGTGATTAAGCGTCGAGACCAATGGGATTTTGTCCATTGTTATTTTATTCACGAAATAGTCTTATTAAATACAACCGCAACAAGTTCCTTGCGAATTTATCAATAAAAGTTGGAGCTCTCGTTATATTATAACTCCATGGCACGACAGCTCACGGGGTACCTTGGCCTACCGCCCGGCCGCTGCGTCCCCCATCTCGGTTCACTACAGACGTCATGGATGGGGTGCAGTATTGGCAGTATTGGAGGGCGAGACGTGGTCAGCGCCTCGAGTCCCCCCGGCCGGTTGATGCGGTCCTGGAGCTACTTCTCCATCAAGTAGCTCCTCAATTGACCCCAGTGCTGCTTGGTAAGCATCAACGCTACCACCGCGCTAAGGAGACGACCTCTCGTTATATTACTTATGAAAAAAAAAAATGCGAATATATGTTCAACATCAGTTCAGTTCATCTCCCAACACTTCTTTGTGGCTCAGAAGGCGGACAGTATTGTCTAAACATAAAAGTAGCATTACAAGTACAGAATTGAAGTATTTATGGAAATGTATAGGAATAATCAGAAGGAACAAAATAAGAAACTGTAAAATAAGATAGAGGCAAATATTTAAAGATGGTTTAGACACATAAATAGGATGGATGAGAGCAGGAAAATGAAAAGGTTTGTTGGCCAGAGAGGAAGCAAGAAGACGGAGAGGGCGACCAAATAGAAGTATGTAGAGAAAATGGTGAAGCAGAAAGGAAAGACTTTGAGGGAGGTTAAACAACTAACTAGGGATAATACAAATTGTAGGAAATGGACAATAGCCGGCTGAGGAAACCCGACGCTCGAGAGGACATTAGGAAGAGGAAAAAGAGAAAGAGAAGAAGATAGAGACAATGTCGGTGCCATAATAATAATGTAGTGACATCTGTAGGTAGATCGCTGAACTATTTCGAAGTTTTGTACAATAGAGGACAGTACAGATGTTTACTTTTAGTTTGTATTGCAAACAGGGATAAATTTAACATTTGTTTTCAAAATCAATAAAAGTTATATATTTTTTAAGGTAAGTCTAGTACCTACAGTATTACTAATCTTGAGTGAGTAGAAGTACCGTGTATTTTACAAATTATCACTAAAAGTATTAAAGCAATGTCTTCCTAAAGTCTGTATTTTGTGCTATAATAATAAGATCTTGCCATGTAACGACCGTAGTATAAAAAAACAGTTTATTTGGAAATTTAGAAGCAATATCTGGTTAGTACGTGAGTCTAAGTCGGCGAAAATATTTTGCTGAATGCAACTGTTATCGGCCATCAGGGGCTGATGGTGTTATACATCTATATGCATATCTCTCTCTGTCTTGACACAGTTTCTTAATAGGAAATCCTGCAACAAAAGTTCCGTTATTTATTTCGCAACATGGAAAGGAAATGTAATGCAAACGTGATGTTTAGCATCCAATACTGCTAATATAAATATCGATAACATCACTAGGCGGCACCCAACTTTACTAGATTATCGACTCCATGGCCTAGCGTGCGATTCTGTACCCTCCCTTCCCACACGTATTCAACGCAGGAATTATCTACCGAAGTTTTTTCGAAGTACCATTTAACGCACCAATGAATTGTTACCGAACATTTCTGTGTGAGAATTGAAAAGTGCGGTAAATTATTCATTGTGCCCGAGATGTGTTTTAGAAAGGAGTTCGGTAGCTAATTCCTGAAAAGAAATTGATCAGCAAGAAGAAATCCATGTTTAACTGAACCTTTTTCTGCTATATACAACAATCAGATGAGAAGCACAGTATTTATATGAAATTAGGATTGTGCAGAAATATATGTTTCATCCTTTCGTTGAGTAGAATTAAAATCCTGTTTGATATATGAGCACATTAATTATAATTTCACATTTAATTAATGCATTCTGAAAGTGGAGAAAAACTGGAAGGGATGCCAATAAGTTTAAATGTAATGCAATTTTTTTCTACATAGCATGTTAATAATAATATTGAAATCTACCGTTAAAACTAGTGTAAAAAATCTTATGTGTACCTTTCACATGATTTTCTCCACATCCCTGCAACAAATAATTCTTAAAAAGCTTATACTTCTATATACTTTATGCCAATCAGAAAAAAATAGAAGAAATAGTCTTAATACTCGCTTCCTTGTAAGTAGAAGCGAAATAAGGGACAACCGTAAGTTAAAGTGACAGTCAAAAGGTGGTTGCTATGTCAATGAGGTTCCTTTCTTTATATGGATAGGAGTTGAAAGTTCCTGTATGAGAAAAGTATGCGTTTTTCATAGCAGAAGCAAAAATAAGGAATATCACAAAAACGACGGACTCCACGAAAAAAATGTATATATCATAAATTCTGTGTTTAAAAGTGCTCTACATTTTTTGTGTAGTAAGTTTTTGTCCATCTTTTACGGTTTAGCAGTCATTCAAAATTTAGTAAAATTCATCCAGAATAAACTACTTTTCAGAGGCTATTCCCAGAAAATTCAAGATATACATTTCGTTTGCCAGGTAAATGTGTTTAATATCGGAAAATGTTAATCAAAATCGTTAGGGACATTTTTGAGAAAATAAAAATTTTCGAAAAAAGTTCCATGTAAAGGGTAGTTGGGGGTGGGTGGATTTTTCTCAAAATCTTCGTGTCGCATCCCTGGAAGATACTAAACTTAAATACCAAGTTTGGTATTTTACCGACTTTTCGTTTTTGAGTTATCGTGTTCACAGACACAGGGACTTTTTTGAGAAAATGCTTTTTTTGGATATTGGGGGCCCTAAAACATATATTTCCGGTGAAATCTCGGTATCGAATTTTTGGTGGAGTGCAATACTTTCTCTATACACTATGTACATAATGCGTATGTAGAAAGTAAAAACAGCATAGATGCGCACATAAAAATTCTAAATGAAGATAGGATAACAACTATGTACCAAAAAATCAGCACTACCTGTTTCAAGAAGAAAATAAAAGTGTTATGTTAATGCTTGTATTAATGAATAAAGTTTTGAATAGCAGCAGCTGCATTTCAATGTATACACATATACATTTTTTGCATAAGATTACAGAAGTTCCTCAGAGAGGGACCTCAAATTTGAAATTCTCCCCTGTAGTGTTTTAGCAGCACCATTAACATTTGTACATGAGACGATGTCAGCAACTAGTGGCATAACTTTTATCAATCATATTTGTGCATTCTTGTAACAACTTTGGTTAAAATATGTATCTTTCACAAATACAGAAAAAGCAAATTCTTACAATTAAAATTACATATACTGCACAGTGAGAATAAGAAAGCAGTGAAATGCACCGTTTGTTTAAAATCTACTTGTCTCTACAACACAAGGAATATTAAGACTCTTCAGTTTCTGAGACCAAATGTCTTGCATAGCAATCAACACTGACAAAGATAACATGTAGTTTTAGAAACAAAATTTAAAACTCCAATATATCTGTTTGTATGACAAATTTCCATATGTTTGGTATTCTGTTTGTAAAGTGAAGCATCTTTTTGAGTGCATATCCCAATTTATATTGGTAACAGTTTAAGCAATGCACTGTATGCTGCTTCAGCTCTTTGCTTAGCATATATTTCTCAGGCTGCAGGACTCGACAGAGTGTGTGCTATATAAGCAACTGAGGGAACGATTACACTCTCTAAGTGAGAATACTGCACATTTCATTTATGCCAAGAGTGAGGGATTTGCAATTGCATTTAAGGATTTTCAACTGCGACAACTTTATTTCAATGCACATAGCTCCTGTGGAACAAACTCTGGCATAAAATAAAGCTGATATGACTCTTATAGTTTGTAACATTACAAAACTGAAGATTATTATTATTTATATTATTATTATTATTATAATTATTACTATTATTAATCAATAGGAATGGCAAACGATGAAAAGGAGTACAAACAAACCATGCTAAAATATCTTCCCTTCATATATATTGTCTTTATATGAATTGGATGAATGCAATTGCAAGTAAAACAGAAAAATGCCCATTCCACACAATAATACAGGAGTTGAACATTAAGGTAATAACAATGAGTCACAAAAGCCTTGGCTATTGAAGCACTGAGCTGACATTGTTGTAATAATTTATTTTCAGTTATGTTATAATTATGTTTGGAAGCCATTTGCAACAATAGCTGTGAGTATACTTTGTGCAGTTTCCTCTCAGAATACGTATAAAAGATTGTGTTAAATTAATTAATAAAAGAATAATTTCTGCTCATAATATCAGGGCAAAAATGGAGTAGAAGCTCCTCGATTATGAAAATATTTAATTCCATACTACCAATTAATTGGCATCTATAATAGCTGTTCAGTAAAAGCACCAATTCCTTGTTTTATATTTATAAACAATTACTTAAAATTGTGCAGTGTTTACAAACTTAAATCACACAAACGTTCTGCATAGGACAGTTACTAATTTTACTGTGATATATTCATAGATATACCAAAGGATTCTTTAAGCAGTTTATTTCACATTGATATATTTATGACATTGATGCACAAGTTTGACCTAGTTAGTGCAAATTTTGCATGTTGTTTGGCTATTTTGCAGATGGCTAATAATTCTATGCATCCTGGACTTTTATTTCTAAAAATGACAAGAAACAAGTTTATATATATGTATATATTAAAGAGGAAGATGTCACAGTCGACTTTTAGGTCGTACCTGCTGCTGACACTGTAATATTTAAAATGAAAGTAACAATACACATAATAATAAAAATAATACAAGGATATGCAAATCTAATATATCTAATATTATTAACTATTATGTGAGTTTACTAACACATCTTTAAGTTTTCCCTTTTCAGTTCCAAAGACCACATAATATTTTCAAGTTCCTTACTCATGCATTCCTATTTGTGCCATATCTGTTGCATAATGATAAAAGCACAAAACAGGTAGAAATGGAATTTATGTATTTTCAGCAATATTTTTATGAGAATAAATCGAAGGCTGTGACATTCTTTATCATTGCTACAGGGGTATTTAGACACGATGAAGGTAAAAAAAAAACCAAAAAAGTTACAAAACATGTGTCACTGCATGATAAAGCAAAGTTTGTAACAAATCATTCCCAAGCAACTCACTCCAAGGTGCTATTTAGCTAGTCAGATTGTTACAAAGCATTTGTCACTGACTGATAAAGCAAACCTAGCAGCAATTCATTTCCAAGCTACTCGCCCAAAAGTAATAATTAGCTTGCCACATTATTACCAACATAAAAACTCATTTCCAAGCAACTCGCCCAAAAGTAATAATTAGCTTGCCACATTATTACCAACATAAAAACTCACTACCAAGCAACTCGCCCAAAAGTAATAATTAGCTTGCCACATTATTACAAACATAAAAACTCATTTCCAAGCAACTCGCCCAAAAGTAATAATTAGCTTGCCACATTATTACCAACATAAAAACTCACTTCCAAGCAACTCGCCCAAAAGTAATAAATAGCTTGCCACATCATTGCAAACATAAAAACTCATTTCCAAGCAACTCCCCCAAAAGTAATAATTAGCTTGCCACAATATTACAAACATAAAAACTCATTTCCAAGCAACTCGCCCAAAAGTAATAATTAGCTTGCCACATTATTACAAACTTAAAAACTCATTTCTAAGCAACTTGCCCAAAACTAATAATTAGCTTGCCACATTATTACCAACATAAAAACTCATTTCCAAGCAACTCGCCCAAAGTAATAATTAGCTTGCCACATCATTGCAAACATAAAAAGTCATATCCAAGCAACTTGCCCAAAAGTAATAATTAGCTTGCCACATTATTACAAACATAAAATTCATATCCGAGCAACTCGCCCAAAAGTATTAATTAGTTTGCAACATTATTAGAAATATAAAAATTCATATCCAAACAACTCGCTCAAAAGTATTAGTTAGCTGGCCACATTATATCAAATATTTGTCAGTGCATGATAAAGGAAATAAGTTGTAAAAATTCATAACCAATTAACTCACGCAAAAGTATTAATTAGATAACAAGATTATTCTTGGGCAGACATGGTACCTATGACATGATACAGCTAAATTTTTTTGCTGATTCTTATACTACATTAGAATCAAAGCAATGTTATTGAAATGAAAAAAATTAAAAATAATTAATTCAAGTGAGTTTATCAACATTTCCACCACACTTAAGGTATCTATACGCCAATAGTATAGAATGCATTTTTCGCTTGTTTTCATTAACTTTATTTGCCAAAAGAAATTAAGGAAACAAATTAAGTGATCATACCTTAACAATTCGCCTCACTTATTCTATATTAATGTTTTTCCAAATGTAGATAACGCATGCTGAAGCAAAGCAAACAACACAAAGTAGTCTTTCAAAACCATTGAGGTTTACAAATTGATACCCAAAAGTGTGCAGCACATACACACACAGACCCAAAAATTTGATACCAAGATTGGGTCCCCCTGAATCAAAAAATAGCATTTTTAGAAACATGTCCATGTGTGTCTGTCATTTGTTGTTATTGGTTTTGGCTTTGAAAACTTATATTTGTGTCATACAGAAATTTGTGAACTCCTGTCCATACAAACAAAAGAACTTCAGTCACATATCTACCAACTTTTGAGTATCACTTTAACCTATGGTACTCCCTTATTTCGCTTCTACTTACAAGGAAGCAAGTAATAAGAATATATCTGCTAATTTTTTCTCGATTAGCATGAAGTAAATAGAAGCATAAGCTTTTAAACAATAACTTGTTGCAGAGAGGTAGAGATAGTCAGGTGAATGGAACGGATCAGAATTTTTTCTTTTGCTTTCTTTCTCAAAGTATAATTTGTGTAGTTACAAAAAAACTAGACCACATCTGACAATTCTGTTGTCATATTCGTAATCAGCATAAAAAAATACATTGAATTCCAGTTTCCGTAACAGAAACAAAGTAAAATTTTGTATACTTACTCTTAAACATTTTGAAATGCATTAACACCATTGAGTTAATGCAAATTGTATCCTGATATATAGATACGCATGCATCTAATATTTCCCTAATGAATTTTAAGACAGTTCTGATTCTGGTTAGATCGTCAGCATGGTGTCCTACATTTTGCTTATCAGGATCTGGTCACCCTAGATTAGAGCATATCTAGTTTATGCAGATGATATTGTCCTAATGACCAATAGTGAAGAAGAACTACAAAACACAGTTATAGAGTGGAACAATACATGCAAAGATAGAGGCTTGGAAGTAAATGTAAACAAAAGCAAAGTAATGCATGTAGCAATAGGGGCACAGAGAAGAATAAATATTAAATTAAACAGAGACACCATGGTGCAAATTGAGAACTTTGAATATTTTGAAAATTCATCAATTCAAAAGGAAATATAGATACGGAAATAAATCTTAGAATAAATAAGACAAGCCGAATCTTTTGCCTAACCAATCAAACACTAATAGCAAAAAATGTAAATTAACAATGACTATTTCGTTCTTGACGCGAGATCGTAAGAAGTGGCCAATCTAGTACATTGGCGGGCAAAATTCCAACCAATCGGAACTCTGAATTTTAATAGTTTTTTATCACACCCACCAGCAATTGTTTTTCTAAATGTTTCGCACCTACGTGCATTTGTTTTCTTTCTGAACTAATGCTCGTCTAATAATAGTATCAGTGTGCAGTGACATTCCAGTATATAATAAGGAAGTTCCAAAACGTTTTGGGGAAATGTCTATTGCTGAAATACACATATTAATTGAAAACTCAAAGTCGCAACTTTTGTTTATTTTACACTAAAAATAGGATGTACCGATACAAAGAGATGTTGCAGTGATTTGCTGTGCAAACATACGTCGAGACAAATGGGATTTTAAGAATATTATTCTTTGTGTCCATATAGGCTAATCATTGTTATTTTATTCACGAAATAGTCTTATTAAATACAACTCGAGCTACAACTCGCCACAAGTTGCTCGCGAATTTATCAATAAAAGTTCGGGCTCTCGTTATATTAGTCAGGATACAAAAAAGGCGAATATATTTTCAACATTAGTTCAGTTCATCTCCCAACACTTCTTTGTGGCAGAGAAAGCGGGCAGCATTGTCAAAAAAAAAAAGTTAGAATTACAAGTACACAAATGAAGTATTTATGGAATGTATAGGAATAATCACAAGGGACAGAATAAGAACCGTAAAATAATAAGAATCAGTAATAAATAAAGATAGAGGCAAATATTTAAAGATGGTTTGGACACATAAATAGGATGGATGAAAGCACATAACTCCTGTGGAACAAACTCTGGCATAAAATAAAGCTGATATGACTCTTATAGTTTGTAACATTACAAAACTGAAGATTATTATTATTTATATTATTATTATTATTATTATTATTACTATTATTAATCAATAGGAATGGCAAACGATGAAAAGGAGTACAAACAAACCATGCTAAAATATCTTCCCTTCATATATATTGTCTTTATATGAATTGAATGAATGCAATTGCAAGTAAAACAGAAAAATGCCCATTCCACACAATAATACAGGAGTTGAACATTAAGGTAACAACAATGAGTCACAAAAGCCTTGGCTATTGAAGCACTGAGCTGACATTGTTGTAATAATTTATTTTCAGTTATGTTATAATTATGTTTGGAAGCCGTAAGCAACAATAGCTGTGAGTATACTTTGTGCACTTTCATCTCAGAATACGTATAAAAGATTGTGTTAAATTAATTAATAAAAGAATAATTTCTGCTCATAATATCAGTGCAAAAATGGAGTAGAAGCTCCTCGATTATGAAAATATTTAATTCCATACTACCAATTAATTGGCATCTATAATAGCTGTTCAGTAAAAGCACCAATTCCTTGTTTTATATTTATAAACAATTACTTAAAATTGTGCAGTGTTTACAAATCTAAATCACACAGACGTTCTGCATAGGACAGTTACTAATTTTACTGTGATATATTCATAGATATACCAAAGGATTCTTTAAGCAGTTTATTTCACATTGATATATTTATGTCATTGATGCACAAGTTTGACCTAGTTAGTGCAAATTTTGCATGTTGTTTGGCTATTTTGCAGATGGTTAATAATTCTATGCATCCTGGACTTTTATTTCTAAAAATGACAAGAAACAAGTTTATATATATGTATATATTAAAGAGGAAGATGTCACAGTCGACTTTTAGGTCGTACCTGCTGCTGACACTGTAATATTTAAAATGAAAGTAACAATACACATAATAATAAAAATAATACAAGGATATGCAAATCTAATATATCTAATATTATTAACTATTATGTGAGTTTACTAACACATCTTTAAGTTTTCCCTTTTCAGTTCCAAAGACCGCATGATATTTTCAAGTTCCTTACTCAAGCATTCCTATTTGTGCCATATCTGTTGCACAAAACAGGTAGAAATGGAATTTATGTATTTTCAGCAATATTTTTATGAGAATAAATCGAAGGCTCTGACATACTTTATCATTGCTATTTTGACACGATGAAGGTAAAAAAAAAAAAGTTACAAAACATGTGTCACTGCATGATAAAGCAAAGTTTGTAACAAATCATTCCCAAGCAACTCACTCCAAGGTGCTATTTAACTAGTCAGATTGTTACAAAGCATTTGTCACTGACTGATAAAGCAAACCTAGCAGCAATTCATTTCCAAGCTACTCGCCCAAAAGTAATAATTAGCTTGCCACATTATTACCAACATAAAAACTCATTTCCAAGCAACTCGCCCAAAAGTAATAATTAGCTTGCCACATTATTAATAACATAAAAACTCACTTCCAAGCAACTCGCCCAAAAGTAATAATTAGCTTGCCACATTATTACAAACATAAAAACTCATTTCCAAGCAACTCGCCCAAAAGTAATAATTAGCTTGCCACATTATTACCAACATAAAAACTCACTTCCAAGCAACTCGCCCAAAAGTAATAAATAGCTTGCCACATCATTGCAAACATAAAAACTCATTTCCAAGCAACTCGCCCAAAAGTAATAATTAGCTTGCCACATTATTACAAACATAAAAACTCATTTCCAAGCAACTCGCCCAAAAGTAATAATTAGCTTGCCACATTATTACAAACTTAAAAACTCATTTCTAAGCAACTTGCCCAAAACTAATAATTAGCTTGCCACATTATTACCAACATAAAAACTCATTTCCAAGCAACTCGCTCAAAGTAATAATTAGCTTGCCACATCATTGCAAACATAAAAAGTCATATCCAAGCAACTTGCCCAAAAGTAATAATTAGCTTGCCACATTATTACAAACATAAAATTCATATCCGAGCAACTCGCCCAAAAGTATTAATTAGTTTGCTACATTATTAGAAATATAAAAATTCATATCCAAACAACTCGCTCAAAAGTATTAGTTAGCTGGCCACATTATATCAAATATTTGTCAGTGCATGATAAAGGAAATAAGTTGTAAAAATTCATAACCAATTAACTCACGCAAAAGTATTAATTAGATAACAAGATTATTCTTGGGCAGACATGGTACCTATGACATGATACAGCTAAATTTTTTTGCTGATTCTTATACTACATTAGAATCAAAGCAATGTTATTGAAATGAAAAAAATTAAAAATAATTAATTCAAGTGAGTTTATCAACATTTCCACCACACTTAAGGTATCTATACGCCAATAGTATAGAATGCATTTTTCGCTTGTTTTCATTAACTTTATTTGCCAAAAGAAATTAAGGAAACAAATTAAGTGATCATACCTTAACAATTCACCTCACTTATTCTATATTAATGTTTTTCCAAATGTAGATAACGCATGCTGAAGCAAAGCAAACAACACAAAGTAGTCTTTCAAAACCATTGAGGTTTACAAATTGATACCCAAAAGTGTGCAGCACATACACACACAGACCCAAAAATTTGATACCAAGATTGGGTCCCCCTGAATCAAAAAATAGCATTTTTAGAAACATGTCCATGTGTGTCTGTCATTTGTTGTTATTGGTTTTGGCTTTGAAAACTTATATTTGTGTCATACAGAAATTTGTGAACTCCTGTCCATACAAACAAAAGAACTTCAGTCACATATCTACCAACTTTTGAGTATCACTTTAACCTATGGTACTCCCTTATTTCGCTTCTACTTACAAGGAAGCAAGTAATAAGAATATATCTGCTAATTTTTTCTCGATTAGCATGAAGTAAATAGAAGCATAAGCTTTTTAACAATAACCTGTTGCAGAGAGGTAGAGATAGTCAGGTGAATGGAACAGATCAGAATTTTTTCTTTTGCTTTCTTTCTCAAAGTATAATTTGTGTAGTTACAAAAAAACTAGACCACATCTGACAATTCTGTTGTCATATTCGTAATCAGCATAAAAAAATACATTGAATTCCAGTTTCCGTAACAGAAACAAAGTAAAATTTTGTATACTTACTCTTAAACATTTTGAAATGCATTAACACCATTGAGTTAATGCAAATTGTATCCTGATATATAGATACGCATGCATCTAATATTTCCCTAATGAATTTTAAGACAGTTCTGATTCCGGTTAGATCGTCAGCATGGTGTCCTACATTTTGCTTATCAGGATCTGGTCACCCTAGATTAGAGCATATCTAGTTTATGCAGATGATATTGTCCTAATGACCAATAGTGAAGAAGAACTACAAAACACAGTTATAGAGTGGAACAATACATGCAAAGATAGAGGCTTGGAAGTAAATGTAAACATAAGCAAAGTAATGCATGTAGCAATAGGGGCACAGAGAAGAATAAATATTAAATGAAACAAAGATACCATGGTGCAAATTCAGAACTTTGAATATTTTGGGACAGTTATCAATTCAAAAGGAAATATAGATACGGAAATAAATCTTAGAATAAATAAGACAAGCCGAATCTATTGCCTAACCAATCAAACACTAATAGCAAAAAAGGAAATTAACAATGATTATTTCGTTCTTGACGCGAGATCGTAAGAAGTGGCCAATCTAGTACATTGGCGGGCAAAATTCCAACCAATCGGAACTCTGAATTTTAATAGTTTTTTTTCACACCCACCAGCAATTGTTTTTCTAAATGTTTCGCACCTACGTGCATTTGTTTTCTTTCTGAACTAATGCTCGTCTAATAATAGTATCAGTGTGCAGTGACATTCCAGTATATAATAAGGAAGTTCCAAAACGTTTTGGGTAAAGTTCTATTGCTGAAATACACATATTAATTGAAAACTCAAAGTCGCAACTTTTGTTTATTTTACACCAAAAATAGAATGTAGCGATACAAAGAGATGTTGCAGTGATTTGCTGTGCAAACATACGTCGAGACAAATGGGATTTTAAGAATATTATTCTTTGTGTCCATATAGGCTAATCATTGTTATTTCATTCACGAAATAGTCTTATTAAATACAACTCGAGCTACAACTCGCCACAAGTTGCTCGCGAATTTATCAATAAAATTTCGAGCTCTCGTTATATTAGTCAGGATACAAAAAAGACGAATATATGTTCAACATTAGTTCAATTCATCTCCCAACACTTCTTTGTGGCAGAGAAAGCGGGCAGCATTGTCAAAAAAAAAAGAAGTTAGAATTACAGGTACACAAATGAAGTATTTATGGAAATGTATAGGAATAATCACAAGGGACAGAATAAGAAACTGTAAAATAATAAGAATCAGTAATAAATAAAGATAGAGGCAAATATTTAAAGATGGTTTGGACACATAAATAGGATGGATGAGAGCAGGAAACTGAAACAGGTTTGACGGCCAGAGAGGAAGGATGAAGAGGCAGAGGGCGACCAAGAATAGAAGTATATATAGAAAATGGAGAATCAGAAAGGAAAGACTTTGAGGAAGGTTAAACAACTAACTAGGGATAAGACAAAATGTAGAAAAGGGACAGTAGCCGGCTCAGGGCACCCGACTCTGGAGAGGACATTAGGGAGAGGAAAATAAGTAGAAGATACAGATAATTTCGCCGCCATAATAATAATATTGTGACATCTGTAGGTAGAACGCTGAACTATTTTGAACTTTTGAACAACAGAGGACAGCACAGATGGTTACTTTTAGTTTGTAGTGTAAACAGGGATAAATATAACATTTGTTTTCAAAAACCAGTAAAGACTATATAGTTTTTCATATAACTCTTTTATTTACACTAGTATGAGTCTTGAGTGAGTAAAACGACCAATTCTTTTACAAATTATCACTAAAAGTATTAAAGCAAAATCTTCCAGAAAGCTGCATTTAATACTATAATAATAAGCTGATGTATATTCACGATAGCATATTATATCGCTTACAGGGATTTTTGAAGCGGAATTGGACTACTAAGTGAGTCCAATTCTGCACATAATGTGTACATTAAAGACATAATGGAGTGTTTTCAACATACGAATTCTCATTATTCGAATACTCTAAAATCGAAAGCTTCGTTAGAGAACAGGATCTCGAAACACAATGGTTTGGAAATCATAAACAAGTTCTCGGATTCTACGTTATTGTCAATTGAGAGACGTTCTCAGTTCTCGTCATGGTTGGTCTCGAATACTACAAAGCTTGCGCCAATCGAAATCAGTTTGTATTCATTAGCAAGTTCTCGGATGTTACGCTAACGCTACTCCAGGAATGCTTGCATTTCTCGCCATGTTTGATCTTGAACAAGCATGTAATTTAAATGATGGACAAAAAATATGACATGTTATTCTAAAAATGTTGAAATTTCTATTCAAGATTGCCGTGGCTTAAGCGTTATGCACTTTCATTCGTAACCGTTTCTTCCATTAAATTGAATACTAAAATATACGATTTTGTTTTATTTACTTATTTTTATTTTTTGTACAGTTAACGATTTCTTAGATATTCCTTGTAACTAAAATATAACTAATAGTTTTCTCAAACAGGTAGTCGTCATCCGTGTTTATCTTGTTTTACTCATAGCCATGTAAAGATAAACTTCCAAGAATCGAATACTCCCAACACTACATCCAATACTGCTAAGATAAATATCGATAAAATCACTAGACGGCACCTACGATGGGTGCACTGAAAAGGAAATGCCAAATTGTGGAAGCAAAGAATTGTAACTTGTTAACGAGAGGGAGCGAGTTTGCTTTAGAGGTGGGAAACATTTAATCTGTTTCTGTTGCACCCACGAAACAGTATCATGCAACAGAAATTCCCTAAACTGATGCAGACACGTTGTGTAGTGTGTATCACCAAATACTATTAAGATAAATACAGTCCATCGATAAAATCATAATGTGTCAACTGCAACCACTCACTAGGTACACTGAAGAAGAATTATCAAATTACGGAACCAACGCATTGGTGCGCGACGAGGGGGAATGAGTTTGATTAGTATATTCGAATCTCGTGGATATAATCAGGCCGCGCGCTACGAGGTACAAAGGCGCACCTTGCGGTAAACTTTGGAAGCAATAACAAAATATTTTCGCTAGTGGAAAACAACAACCGCACATAGTAACTGTTGCAATAAGTGAAATAACTACTCAGACATTGCTGTTATTGTTGCATGGATCTGTTGCGGGAAAGACAGACAAATAAAGAAACACAATGCACGCAATTTCCAGAAAGTTTTATGAAACAGTTACAAATAGTTGCGCTAGTGAAACTGTTTCAAAATATCTCTTGTGTTATTTTTGTCCCATCACTAATTAAAGCACAATTTATGCCATATACATTTTTTTGTAGGGTTAACCATTTTTGACATATTCGGGATTATAGCTTTCAATTTTTATTCACTTAAACTTTTCTCAAACAGGAAGACATATATTTTCTCGTTTGTTCACTCCTGGCAAGCAAAGAGATTGGAATTTCAATTGTTTCACATAGCGACCAGCTGTTAAAGAACAGGACTATTGCTTTAGCCTGTGCATTCCCTTTTTCTCTTCTACTTACAAGGAAACTAGTAATAATACTAATTTTGCTTATGTTTATCTTGGTTAGCATAATGTAGATAAGAGATTAATCTTCTTAATAAAAGAATTGCTTTCTGAATAGCTGGAGAACAGTATGTGAATAGAACACATCAGATTTTTTCTCTTCTATTTAAAATTAATCAAATAATAAGGATAATTTCTGTTAGTGTGTATCTGGATTATCATGATGTAGATAGAAGAATAAGCTTTTTAAATAATTTGTTTCAGGGATGTAGAGAAAATCATGTGAATGGAAGATATTAGATTTTTTTTTCTGTAACCAGCTGAGATACCCAGCATTGCTCCATGGTTAGAAAAGAGATTGATTTGTGTTGTATGTTTATTACTAAGAGAAAACAAAAAGAGCCAAGAAAAAAAGGCAAAATGAGTTAACTTGGTGTTTCTAAGTCTTGAAAGTCTTAAATCATTACTATTCTTGCATTTTTGGTAATGTTCCTGCTATTATGATTATCTGCAATAAGATGCAACTGGCCTTGCAAGAATTTGGAGGCATTACATGAAATAAATCACTAATTAAGCATATCAAAATGTGCAGAATATGGAATTCTAGGCTAGGCAATAATTTTCATTTGTCATAAAAAAACATGAATGCTATGATGCTTTAATCAAAAACATTATAGCCAAAGTAAGGAGTTCAACAGTTATAAAAATATTTGCATTTTAATTATTATTTGGGGTGAGGGATCTTCTTGAAAATGTTCCTGTTACATTCTTGGAAACCGGAGACTTTAAAGCATATGTGAAGAGCCAACCCCAATGAACCATAGCATAGCCAACAGGCTCTCACGATTTTGATTAAAACATTGTATATTAAAGATATTTACATGGCAAATAAAATGTACGTCTTGAATTTTGTGGGAATTGCCTCTAAACAATGTAGAGTTCGTTAAAACACACAATTTATGCTATACGTTGACGGTGTGTAAGTCATTCCTGGTTATGTTTTAAAATACTTATGCTTTTCTCATACGAGAATCTGGCAACTCTTACCATACCAAGCAAGGAACTTCAATCACAGAGCAGACGGCTTTTAAAACATTTGATTATCGCTTTAGCCTTGTGCACTCCCTTATATCGCTTCTATTACAGAGAAGCAAGAAATAAGACCTTTTCTGCTAATTTTTTCCATTAGCATGAAGTAATAGAAGAATGAGCTTTTCAACAGTAATTTGCAGCAGAGAGGTAAAGAAAGTCGTGTGGAACACATTAGTACGTTTTTGTCTATGTCTTACAATATACCATTTATGTAAAGTTCAGCGAAATACATTCACAACAAAGAGGTCTTCGGAGGCTATTCCCAGAAAATTCAAGAAACACATTTTAATTATTATATAAATATCTTTCATATGCGATATTTCAATTGAAATCTGAGCCACTTCTGAGTAATCCAAAATTTGGAAACATTTTTCACGTAAAGGATGTTTTCCGTGTGGGGGGGTGTGTTTCATAAACATGTTCGTGTCGCATCCTTGGAAGATACTGAACTTAAATACCAAGTTTGGTATATAACAGCTTTTCGTTTTTGAGCTATGCTGTCCGTTGACACAGACACACACGGATATTTTTCTAAAATTGCTTTTTTAACTCAGGGGGCCTCAAAACATATATTTCCGGTAAAATCTCGAAATCATATACGGGTGGATTACAATATTTTCTCTACCAATTATGCACTTGTGATGATTTAAATGTTTTCTCCCGGTCACTAGCTGGTTGCTCTACCACTGAGCTAATATGGCAACTGCCGGGAGATCCGTGGTCCAAAGCCCGGCTATGGCATTGAATTTTTCAGTCTGACTCTATCCAACACCTGGCCTACACACGGTCTCTGTGAGAAAACAATAACATTTCACAATTGACCATAATAGATGGCTATACTGTGAATCCTGGCCTACAACATTGTAAGTCACCATTGGGGTTGTCATCTCAAGATCACCTTGTGGTTTACCAGGAAACATGCGAGTCAGTTGAGAAATTCAATGGTAATATGCACAACTTGGGCCGGTCTAAGAAATTCAATGGTAATATGCACAACTTGGGCCGGTGTAAAAACCGAATGAAACTAAGTCTGATTGATTGACGATTTCAAAGGTTTTATCTGTCGGAAAGGCTTGTTACTTTCTCTACACGTACTATGTACAGTGTATAGAGAAGATATTGTATTGCACCCAAAAATTCGTTACCGAGATTTTACCGGAAATACATGTTTTGGGTCCCCCTGAATAAAAAAATACATTTTTTTGAGAAAGGTCCGTGTATGTGAGTGTGTGTGTGTGTGTGTGTGTGTGTGTGTGTGTGTTTATGTCTGTGGACAGCATAGCTCAAAAACAAAAAGACGTTAAATACCAAACTTGGATGTCTGACAAATAATATGCATATCTTGAATTTTCTGGGAATAGCCTCTGAAGACGATTTTATTCTGGATGAATTTTGCATAACTGCTAAAATGTAAGAAATAAACAAAAACGTACCATACAAAAAATGTAGAGCACATTAAAACACACAATTTATATTATACACTTTTTTCGTGGGGTTGATAGTTTTTAAATATTTTATTTATATTAGTTTCGGCTTTGAAAACTAATATTTTTGTCATACAGAGATTTGTGAACTCCTGTTCATACAAACAAAAGAACTTCAGTCACATACCTACCAGCTTTTGACTATCGCTTTAACCTATGGTACTCCCTTATTTCCCTTCTACTTACAAGGAGGCAAGTAATAAGAATATTTCTGCTAATTTTTTTTCAATTAGCGTGAAGTAAATAGAAGCATAAGCATTTTAACAATAACTTGTTGCAGAAAGGTAGAGAAAGTCATGTGAATGGTACACATCGGAATTTTTTCTTTTGTTTTCTTTCTCAAAGTATAATTCGTGTGATTACAAGAAAACTAGACTACATCTGACAATTCTCTTGTCATATTCGTATTCAGCATGAAAAAATACATTGAATTCCAGTTTCCGTAACAGAAAAAAAGTAAAATTTTGTATACTTACTCTTAAACATTTTGAAATGCATTAACACCGTTAAGTTAATGCAAATTGTATCCTGATATATAGATACGCATGCATCTAATATTTCCCTAATGAATTTTAAGACAGTTCTGATTCCGGTCAGATCGTTAACATGGTGTCCTACTTTTTGCTTGTCAGGATCTGGTCACCCTAGATTAGAGCATATCTAGTTTATGTAGGTGACATTGCCCTAATGACCAATAGTGGAGAAGAACTACAAAACACAGTTATAGAGTGGAACAATACATGCAAAGACAGAGGCTTGGAAGTAAATGTAAACAAAAGCAAAATAAAGCATGTATTAATAGGGGCACAGAGAAGAATAAATATTAAATGAAACAGACACACCATGGTGCAAATTGAGAACTTTAAATATTTTGGGACACTCATCAATTGAAAAGGAAATATAGATACGCCAGGAGCCAGGAGCAGGAACTAGTCGCCCGAGTGTACTCGGGCGGGGGCAAATCACCACGGTACCTATCCGCTTTTCTCGCGGATTTACCCGTGGAAATATAGATACGGAAATAAATCTTAGAATAAATAAGACAAGCCGTATCTATTGCCTAACCAATCAAACACTAATACCAAAAAAAAAAAAAAAAAAAAAAAAAAAAAAGGAAAATTAACAATGACTATTTCGTTCTTGACGCGAGATCGTAAGAAGTGGCCAATCTAGTACATTGACGGGCAAAATTCCAACCAATCGGAACTCTGAATTTTAATACTTCCTTATCACACCCACGAGCAATTGTTTTTCTAAATGTTTCGCACCTACGTGCATTTGTTTTCTTTTTGAACTAATGTTCGTCTAATAATAGTATTAGTGTGCAGTGACATTCCAGTATATAATAAGGTAGTTCCAAAACGTTTTGGGGAAAGGTCTATTGCTGAAATACACATATTAATTGAAAACTCAAAGCCGCAACTTTTGTTTATTTTACAACAAAAATAGAATGTAGCGATACAAAGAGATGTTGCAGTGATTTGGTGTGCAAACATACGTCGAGACAAAAGGGATTTTAAGAACGTTATTCTTCGTGTCCATATAGGCTAATCATTGTTATTTTATTCACGAAATAGTCTTATTAAATACAACTCGCCACAAGTTGCTCGCGAATTTATCAATAAAAGT
Source organism: Hymenopus coronatus (assembly GCA_030762935.1). Lineage (NCBI taxonomy): Eukaryota > Metazoa > Arthropoda > Insecta > Mantodea > Hymenopodidae > Hymenopus > Hymenopus coronatus. Next base: position 15,835,223 of record CM060882.1, on the reverse strand, counting down.
TGGAGCTCTCGTTATATTAGACATGATACAAAATAGGCGAGTGTATGTTCAACATTAGTTCAGTTCATCTCCCAACACTTCTTTGAGGGAGGTTAAACAACTAACTAGGGATTAGACAAAATGTAGGAAATGGAGGAAACCCGACGCTCGTGAGGACATTAGGAAGAAGAAGAAGAAGAAGAGGAAGAAGAAGAGGAAGAAGAAGAAGAAGAAGAAGAAGAAGAAGAAGAAGAAGAAGAAGAAGAAGAAGAAGAAGAAGATGATGATACAGATAATGTCGCCGCCATAATAATACTGTAGTGACATCTCCAAGCAGAACGCTGAACTATTTCGAACTTTTGTACAACAGAGGACAGCACAGATGGTTTTTCATTGTAAATAGGGATAAATATAACATTTGTTTTCAAAAACCAATAAAAGCTATATATTTTTAATATAACTCTTATATTTACAGTATTATTAATCTTGAGTGTGTAAAAGTACCGTTTCTTTTACAGATTATCACTAAACGTATTAATGGAGTGTCTTCCTAATGGCTGTATATTCGTAATGTAGTTTTGATCTGAAGTTATACATAGTTATTTTTAAAGCGAAATCGGACTAAAAAGTTTGTCTAATTCGGCGCCGTAATGTATGATGATGCTTAATAGTAACCGGGAGTAACGTTTTAAATGTGTGGGAAGTTTCTTCTAAACATTTACAAATTAGGAATATTTGGCAACGAAAGATCTGAAATCTGTTACGCATTATGCTAAGCAAATTAATTGCACACGTGATGTGTTGCATCCAATACTGCTAAAATAAATTACATCGATAAAATCACTAGACGGCACCTACGGTGGGTGCACTGAAATGCCAAATTGTGGAAGCAAAGAATTGTAACTTGTTAACGAGAGGGAGCGAGTTTGCTTTAGAGGTGGGAAACATTTAATCTGTTTTTGTTGCACCCACGAAACATTATCGTGCAACAGAAATTCCCTAAACTGTTGCAGACACGTTGTGTAGTGTGTATCACCAAATACTATTGAGATAAATACAGTCCATCGATAAAATCACAATTTGTCAACTGCAACCACTCACTAGGTACACTGAAGAGGAATTATCAAACCAACGCATTGGTGCGCGCCGAGGAGGAATAAGTTTGATTAGTATATTCGAATTTCGTGGATATAATCAGACCGCGCGCTACGAGGTACAAAGGCGCACCTTGCGGCAAACTTTGGTGGCATTACATGAAATCATTGATGAAGCCTGTGAAAATGTGCAGAATATGGAATTCTAGGCTAGACAACTTTCATTTGTCATAAAAACACATGAATGGTATGATGCTTTAATCAAAATCATTATAGCCAATTTTGAGGAGTTCAACAGTTATAAAAATATTTGTATCTAAATTATTAATTGGGGCGAGGGGTTTACTTGAAAATGTTCCTCTTACATTCTTGGAAACCGGAGACTTTAAAGGATCTATGAAGAGCCAACCCCAATGAACCATACCATAGCCAACAGGTTTAAGGACATTTTCACATATTGGCAACCTTCTTTTAGTGATATTTTTGGTGATGTTTGCCCTCTCTTAAGAGAGGGTGCAAATAACGACCCCCCCTTTCCGACTGGTTGTTGAGCAATGTGACTTTGCATGAGCATCAGCTTGTGTTTTATATATTCCTTATTACTTCAGTATTACTTTGTATGTACTCTTTACCAGATTTCATAAATAATTACCCCAAAAATGGGGTAATGTTGCTGAACGAGGATCTGTTTGACATGTAATGTCAGGCAGGCAACCATTGCATCAGAAAATTGCTGAAATGTGCAACGATATGTGTTATGGAGTCTATAAAGTTGGCATTGGGTAAAGAAGGGAAGGCAGTACATGGGGGAAGCACTGAACTGTGCAATGAACAGTGCAGGGTGCTGTTTTTGTTACTTTCTCTACACGTACTACTTACATAGTGTATAGAGAAGGTATAGTACTCCACCAAAAAATTCGTTACCGAGATTTCACCGGAAATATATGTTTTAGGGTGCCCTGTATCCAAAAAAAAAGTATTTTCAGAAAAAAGTCCGTGTGTATGTGTGTGTCTGTGGACACGATAATTCAAACACGAAAAGTCCGTAAAATACCAAACTTGGTATTTCAGTTTAGTATCTTTCAGGGATGCGACACGAAGATTTTGAGAAAAATCACCCTACCCCAAACTACCCTATATATGGAACTTTTTTTCTCGAAAATTTTGATTTTCTAAAAAATGGCTCTAACGATTTTGATTAAAATACGGTATATTAAGGAAATTTACCCTAAAAACAAACTGTATATTTTGAATTTTCTGGGAATAGCCTCTGAAGACTACTTTATTCTGAGTGAATTTTACGGAATTTTGCATAACTGCTAAACCGTAAGAGATAGAAAAAAACTTACCACAGAAAAAATGTAGAGTACATTAAAACACACAATTTATGTTACATACATTTTTTTCGTGTAGTTGATTGTTTTTTGTTTTTTTTTTAGATATTCCTTGTTTTTTGTTTCAGCTCTAAAAACTTATACTTTTCTGCTACAGGAGTTTCTCAACTGCTGTCCATACAAATAAAGGAACTTCAGTGACATAGCAACCAGCTTTTGACTATCATTTTAACCTATGGTACTCCTTATTTCGCTTCTAATTACAAGGAAGCAAGTATGAAGACCATTTCTGCTCATTTTACTCGATTAGTATGAAGTAAATAGACGCACAAGTTTTATAACAATAGTTTGTTGAAGAGAAGTAGAGAAAGTCATGTGAATGGAACACATCAGATTTTTTTATAGTAGCTTTGTGTTTTAAATTTCTCTACTTAATCAACAAGGTATGGATATGAAGTGAAACTCTTAAATTATTAATTAAAAAGTAAATAACTGAGAAGTTTGAGACAGGTAAAGTAGCTCAAGTATAATAGTTGAAAATTAGTCAGAATAGTGACACTTACCTCACTTAAATCAATTTTTTTTCAAAACATATGTTTCAAGGGCATTTGACCTCTTCTTTAGTTGAGGTCCGACTAATGGCTGCAATTTGTGCTCTGTGCACAAAAAATGTAGATCTCATCAAAACACACAATTTATGTCCTTTACATTTTTGTTGTGGATATAACCATTTCCAAGATATTACTTGTTATTGGTTTCAATTGTAAAGTACTTATATTTTTCTCCGATAGGAAGTGCCCATTTTTTTTTTTTTTTTTTGTTTGTTTGTTCTACTTCTAGCAAAGAAGTGATTTAAATGACAATTGCATAATGATAGTGTTTAAAACATTTGACTATCACTTTGGCACAGTGCATTCCTTTATTTCCCTTCTACTTACAAGGAACTAAGTAATAAGAACATACTGCTGTTTATCTGGATTAGCATGGTTAGAAAGAAGAAGAATCTTTTGTAAGAAGTTTGTTTGTAGAGCAGCTAGATAAAGTCATGTGAGTGTAACAAATTGTTTTTTTAGTTATCACTGCACATTATTGCATTTTCAACTTGAAATACACAAAATTATGACCAAATGTTATTGATCAAAACCAAATTTTGGATTTTTGTCAATTCTTCACCATAGTATCATCTTAACTTAGCAAAGAGTTGTTTCTTGCCTAAAAATATGTTAACAATGTAAAGGTTAAATGATGAGTGAACCATATATATTTTGAGTCATAATGAATCACATAATTTTTTTTCCGTTAATAACTCCATGGAACGACAGCTCACGGGGAACCTTGGCCTACCACCGGCCCCCTGAATCCCCCATCTCGGTCCGCTACAGACGTCATGGATGGGGTGCAGTATTGGAGAGTGAGACGTGGTCAGCACCTTGAGCCCCCCCCCCGGCAGGTTAATGCGGTCCTCATGACCTGGATCCGCTACTTCTCCATCAAGTAGCCCATTGGCCCCCCAGGGGCCTTACGAGGCTAAGTGCACCCCGTGTCAGGTCTCCCAGTGGGGGAGAAATCCCCACACCGGTACTGGGGATCGAACCCAGGTCTCCCGCTTTATAAGCAGCTGCGCTACTTTTTTTCCATTAAAAACAGAAAATTCATTTTTTGTCTTTTTACACTACCCACTCCCCTTAAATGGCTTTTAAGATTATCACTTTGTATGTAAGCTTTTGGGCACAAGTGATACATACATTTTCTCTGTCTTTGTCTATGAACGTTTTTGTATGGTGAGCTATTCTTGATTGGGTCCCTAAAACAAGTACCATTAAGTTCTCATACAAATGGTTTTATATGGACTTGATAACCTTTAATAAGTACAAATGTATTATTACAAAATTCACACATGTACGGTTTCTCTCCCATGTGTCTCCTGCGGTGAACTTTAAATCATGTTGCTGAGGTACAGGGGCTGTCCCAGAACTACCCGACCTGACATATAGATAGCGGTTGTTGTTTCAAACAACCTTAGAAAGCTTCAGTTTGATCATTTTACATTGTTTAGTGCTTGCTTGGCAGTCACCATTAGTGAATGCTCACAGCAAATTTGTAAACATGGATAAAACTGGTCATCGTTGTGTGATACAATACTTTTATGTGAAAGGTCTCAGTCCAATTAATATTAAAGCTGAGCTAGATTCTACTTTTGGGGTGTCTGCTCCTTCGTTTACTACAGTGAAATATTGGGTGGCAGAGTTTAAGCGCACCGTATGAGCTGCCAAGACGAACATCCCAGTGGTTGACAAAATGAGGTTACCAGTCCAGAAACTGTAAAGAAAATCCACAAAATGGTATTGGATGACCGTCGACTAAAAGCGTGTGAGCTAGCATCACTTCTCACCTGAGACGAAAGAACAATCAAAAGAGTGGATTGGAAGGGGAGAATTGGCTCTAAAGAAGACAAAGACAGTTCCATCTGAGGCAAGGTCATGGCGTCAGTTTTGTGGGGCACTTGTGGGATAATTTTCATTGATAATCTCAAAAAAGGAATAGTAATCAATGGAAAATATGCAAACTTGTTACAGTGCTTGAGTGGTGAAATTGGGCAAAAATGGCTGCATTTAGCGAAAAAGAAAGTTTTGTTTCATCAAGACAATGTACCAATTCCATTATTGCCATGGCCAAAATCAATTACTTAAAATTTGATTGCTTCCTCATGCACCCTATTTGCCAGATTTAGCCCGCTCTGATTATTTTCTGTTTCCATACTGGAAGAAATGGCTTGGTGGTAGAAGATTTGCCAATAATAAAGAGGTAGAGTCTGCAGTTGATGACTATTTTGCAGACCTTGGTAGTTCTCACTATAAATAGGGTATTGAAGCTACTGAACATTGTTGGGAAAAATACACCGATCTGAAAGGATGGTATATAGAGAAATAAGGATTTTTGTGTTTTCTTTGTTAGGTCGGGTACTTCTGGGACAGCTCTCGTAAGTACACAGTGCACCCAAAAATGTTATGTCAAGATTCAACAGAAATATATGTTTTGAGCTCCGCTGAGTCCAAAAAAGAAGTATTTTCAGAAAAAGGAGTGTGTATGTCTGTGGACAGCATAGCTCAAAAACGAAAACACCGTTAAAAATCAAACTTGATATTTAAGTCAAAAAGGTATGAATGTGAAGTGAAACTTTTAAATTATTATGTAATAATTTGAGTCCAATATAGACACTATAGTTTCACTTACTTAGTTTTTTCCCAGGATGCATTTCAAAGATGTTCATCTTCATCGTTGGCAAGGTTTGACTGGCTTCAGAAGAGGAGATTCCTATCATAATTTCCTGTGTGCTGCCATCTGGTTTTTGTGGAGGTAATCTTAAAATTTTGTCTGCCAGTGGTATTTCAAAATTCATAACTCTGTGTGCATTTTCCCTAATGTTTAACCTTTCCCAAACTGCTAGTTCAGTTGTAGTTGTTACATGTTTAGTAAATTTAATGTTCAGTTTGATGCTGTGCTGTGATGTCCAGAAGTGATGCAATACTTCAAATTTGTCTGTTTGCTTGCGTTTCATGTTCCTGAGGTGTTCTTTCAATCTTGTTTGAAGGTTTCTCTTAGTCTGTCCAATGTAAATTTTAGGACAATCTTCACAGTTTATTTGATAAATGCCATATTTTGATTTCTTTGGTATGGTTCCTTTAATGTGTGGTTTACATTAGAAAAAATGTCCAAAGAATTATGAATTTCAAAATACCTCCAGCAGACATCATTAGATTTCCTCCCAAAAAATCCAGATGACAGCACACAGGAAATTACGATAGGAAGCTCCCCTTCTGAAGCCAGTCAAACACCCGCCAACAATGAAGAGGAACATCTTTGAAATGCATTCAGGAAAAAAACCAAGTAAGTGAAACAATGGTGTCCAGATTTGACAAACTATGCAGTTTAGTAACTTCCAAGGATGTGACACAGAGATTTTAAAGAAAATCCCCCCACCACAAAATACCCTTTAGATTGAAATTTTTTTTTAAAATGTTGTTTTCTCAAAAATTGCTCTATTGATTTTCATTAAAATGCTATATATTAAAGCCACCCCACAAGAGAACTAATCACATGGATGCCCTACTTCTTACCTTCATGCAGATTTGGCATGTATATAATGTGGAACATTTATTTTGCTCCTGGAATTCCCATGAAGAGCGAGTCTCTAAGCATGCTGGACATTTATGTTGTTCCTGGGATTCCCTCTTGGAGAAAGCCTCGAAGCATGTTGAGCAATTATGTTGTTCCTGAGATTCCCTCCTGGAGAAAGTCTCTGAGCATGTTGAACATTTATGTTGTTCCTGGGATTCCCTCTTGGAGAAAGTCTCGGAGCATGTTGAGCAATTATGTTGTTCCTAGGATCCCCTCGAAAGAGAGTCTCTGTACATGTTGGACATTTATGTTATTCCTGGGATTCCCTCGATGAGAAAGTCTCTGAGCATGATGGACATTTATGTTGTTCCTGGGATTCCCTCGATGAGAAAGTCTCTGAGCATGATGGACATTTATGTTGTTCCTGGGATTCCCTCGATGAGAAAGTCTCTGAGCAAGATGGACATTTATGTTATTCCTGGGATTCCCTCGATGAGAAAGTCTCTGAGCATGATGGACATTTATGTTGTTCCTGGGATTCCCTCGATGAGAAAGTCTCTGAGCATGATGGACATTTATGTTGTTCCTGGGATTCCCTCTTGGAGAAAGTCTCTGAGCATGATGGACATTTATGTTGTTCCTGGGATTCCCTCGATGAGAAAGTCTCTGAGCATGATGGACATTTATGTTGTTCCTGGGATTCCCTCGATGAGAAAGTCTCTGAGCATGATGGACATTTATGTTATTCCTGGGATTACCTCGATGAGAAAGTCTCTGAGCATGATGGACATTTATGTTGTTCCTGGGATTCCCTCGATGAGAAAGTCTCTGAGCATGATAGACATTTATGTTGTTCCTGGGATTCCCTCGATGAGAAAGTCTCTGAGCATGATAGACATTTATGTTGTTCCTGGGATTCCCTCGATGAGAAAGTCTCTGAGCATGATGGACATTTATGTTATTCCTGGGATTACCTCGATGAGAAAGCCTCGGAGCATGTTGAGCATTTATGTTGTTCCTGGGATTCCCTCTTGGAGAGAGTCCCTGAACATGTTGGGCATTTATGTTGGTCCTAAGATTCCCTCTTGGAGAAAGTCTCCGAGCATGTTGGACATTAATGTTCTTCTTGGGATTCCCTCTTGGAGAAAGTCTCTGAGCAGTTGAACATTTGTGTTGTTCCTGGGATTCCATGGACGAAAGAGTCCCTGAGCATGTTGGACATTTACGTTGTTCTTGGGATTCCCTCGATGAGAGAGTCCCCGAGCATGTTGGACATTAATGTTGTTCTTGGGATTCCCTCGATGAGAGAGTTTCTGAGCATGTTGGACATTTATGTTGTTACTGGGATTCCATCTTGGAGTAAGTCTCTGAGCATGTTGGACATTTATGTTGTTCCTGGGATTCCCTCTTGGAGAAAGTCTCTGAGCATTTTGGATATTTATGCTGAGCCTTGGAATTCCCTCAATGAGAAGTTGGACATTTACGTTGTTCCTGGGATTCCCTCTTGGAGAAAGTGTCTGAGCAAGTTGGACATTTATGTTGTTCCTGGGAGTCCCTCAACGAAAAAGTCCCTGACCATGTTGGACATTTATGTTGGGCCTGGGATTCCATCTTGGAGTAAGTCTCTGAGCATGTTGGACATTTATGTTGTTTCTGGGATTCCCTCTTGGAGAAAGTCTCTGAGCATGTTGGATATTTATGCTGAGCCTTGGATTCCCTCGATGAGATGTTGGACATTTACGTTGTTCCTGGGATTCCCTCTTGGAGAAAGTGTCTGAGCAAGATGGACATTTATGTTGTTCCTGGAATTCCCTCGACGAAAAAGTCCCTGACCATGTTGGACATTTATGTTGTGCCTGGGATTCCTTCTTGGAGTAAGTCTCTGAGTATGTTGGACATTTATGTTACGCCTGGGATTCTATCTTTGAGAAAGCCTCTGAACATGTTTGGCATTTGTATACAACAAACAAGGCACTTAATAAGTTGCTTCTTAGAGCTGGAGTAAACCACATGTTTCAAATCATCTGGGATAAAGCTAATTATTTCTGGCTTTACTTCAGATTTCATTACAGAGGCACTGATCACCAGCAACATTTCAATAAAAACCATTAGCTCTGTCTAAAATAATCAGAATAAAGCTGTGCCTGCTGTTGCTAATATGAATAATGCCTAATGACCTCAAGGTAAAAAAATCTGATGTGTTACACTCACATGAGTTTCTCTAGCTGCTCGATAAACAAACTTCTTAAAAAAAATATTATTCTTCTTTCTACACAAAGCTAATCGAGTAAACATTAGCAGAATGTTCTCAATACTTAGTTCCTTATAAATAGATGGAACTATAGGAATGCGCTATGCTAAAGTGATAGTCGAATGTTTTAAAAAATATCGTTATGCGATTGTCATTGCAAATTGCTTCTTTGCTTGGCCAGAAGTAAAGCAAAAGAAAAATGGACACTTCCTGTCTGAGAAAAGTATACGTAAATACTTTACAATTGAAACCAATAACAAGGAATATCTTGGAAGCAGTTAGCTCCACAACAAAAACTTAAAGGACATAAACTGTGTGTTTTGATGGGATCTACAGTTTTTTTTACAGTGTTTGTCTATCTCTTATGGTTTAGCAGTTAAGCAAAATTTGGCAAAATTCATCCAGAATAAAGAAGTCTTCAGAGGCTATTCCCAGAAAATTCAAGATATCTATTTTATTTGGGATGTAAATATCTTTAATATACAGTATTTTAATCAAAATCGTTACAGCCATTTTAGAGAAAATCAAAATTTTCGAAAATTTTTCCATATAAAGAGTAGTTTGTGGTGGGGGAATTTTCTTGAAAATCTTCATGTTGTATCCTAAACATATATTTCTAGTGAAATCTTGACATCAAATTTTTAGGTGAAATACAATACCTTCTGTATCCACTATGTGCATGGTACGTGCTGGCAAGAGAAAGTAAACAATCTGATGTGTTCCATTCACATAGCTTTCTCTACATCTCTGTAACAAAATATTGTTAAAAAGCTTATTCGTCTATCTACATTATGTTAATCGAGATAAACATTAACAGAAATTGTCCTTATTACTTAATTCCATGTAAGTAGAAAGGAAAAAGTCGATGTGCTCTAGTTGTACGGCAAACAAACCTTTTATTCAAAAGATTATTCTTTTTTCTACAGCATGCTAATTGAGATAAACATTAGCAGAATTAGTCTTATTGCTAGCTTATTTGTAAGTAGAAGGGAAATAAGAAAATGCACAGTTTAAAGTGATAGTCTTGTCCTTTAAAAGCCAGTTGCTTTGTGAAACAATTGAAAGTCCAATCTCTTTGCTTGCCAGGAAAACTGAGAAGAAAGATGTCTTCTGCTTTGAGAAAATTTTAAGTGGCTAAAATTGAAACCAATAATCTGGAATATCTCAAAAACGGTTAACTGTATAAAAAAAAAAAAAAAAAAAAAAAAAAAAAAAAATACCTATATATGACATAAATTGTGTTTTTTAATGATATCTACATCTTTTTGCATAGTAAATTTTTATACATCTTTTACGGTTTGCCAGTTATACAAAAGTCATCCAGAATAAAGAAGTCTTCAGAATCTATTCATAGAAACTTTCATATATACATTTATTTTGTCATAAAAATGTCTTAAACATAAGGTATTTTAATCAAAACCGTAAGTCATTTTTGAGAAAATCAACATTTTTGAATAGTTTGGGGTGGGGAATTTCCTTGAAAATCTGTGTTGCATCCCTTGAAGATACTTAAATATCAAGTTTGGCATTTAATGGTTCTTTCATTTTTGAGCCACACGCACGCACGCACGCACGCACGCACGCACACACGCACGCATGCACGCACGCATGCACACACACACACACACACACACACACACACAGATACATGCACAAGAATATTATTATACAAATCTGATGTGTTCCATTCACATGACTTTTTCTACATCTCTGCAACAAATTATTGTTAAAAGGCTTATGCTTCTATTTACTTCATGCTAAGTGCGAAAAAATTAGCAGAAATAGTCTTATTACCTGCTTCCTTGTAAGTAGAAGTGAAATAAGGGAGTACCATAGGTTAAAGTGATAACCAAAACCTGATTGCTATGTGACTGAAGTTGCTTTGTTTGTATGGACCTGAGTTGATGAATTCCTGTATGAGAAAAAGTATGTTTTTCAAAGCTGAAACCAAAAACAAGAAATACCTCAAAAATGTTCATCTTCACGAAAAAGGTATAGAACATAAATTGTGTGTTTTAATGTGCTATACATTTTTTGTGTTTTAAGCTTTTTTCCATCTCTTACGCTTTAGCAGTTATGCAAAACTCGTAAAATCCATCCAAAATAAAGTAGTCTTCAGAGGCTATTCCCAGAAAATTCAACATATACATTTTATTTTTCAGGTAAATATCTTAAATATATGATATTTTAATCAAAATCGTTAGAGCCATTTTTGAGGAAATCAAACATTTTTAAATAAGTTCCATGTAAAGGGTAGTTGGGGGTAGGAGGATGTTTCTCAAAATCTTTGTGTCGCATCCCTGGAAGATACTTTAACTTAAATATCAAGTTTGGTATTTTATCAACTTTTCGTTTTTGAGATATTGTGTTCACGGACACACAGACCTTTTTATGAAAACCCTTTGTTTTAATAAAGGGGATCCGAAAACATATATTTCCGGTGAAATCTTGGTATCAAATTTTTGGGCAGAGTGCAATACCTTCGCTATACACTATGTGCATAGCATGTATAGAGAAAGTAAAAGGTTTCATGTGCTAGGTCAGGTAAATATGGTGGATGTTCCATCACTGGAATGTTGTTTTTCACTAAAAAATTATTCACAGATATCACATTATGGACCGGTGCATTATCCTGACAAATCCAAGAGTGATTCTTCCACATATCTGGTCTCCTTTTGTTTTGTTTTTTATTACATTTTATTGCAGCCAAATAGCAGGATTAAAGTAAGAGAATATTTAAATTTAAATTTTTGCATATTCACATGTTGTGTTTGTTCTTTTAGTGCATAGCTCTATGTAATATCGGTCACATAGCATATTTTTACAATTTATATTTTGTTCATGGAATTTTGTGTTCTTACACATTAGGTGGTGGAATCCATGAAGTGCCAACCTAGTGATGACATGTCTCATTTCAAAATTGTCTTTTATCCACACACAGTCCACCGTGGCCCCATTGCTGTAAAATTCTGGGTGTATTTTCCTATTAAGTGTTGCTAGCAACTTCTGTGATGTGTTGGTGCTGGGTAGGAGCATGCTTGTTCTGATGAGAAAAGTTTTCTTTGCCAGTAGATATGCGAGTCTTGGCTCCCTTACTTTTCATACTCCTAATACTTCCTTTATATATTTCTTTGCCTAGTAACTGGAGCTGTTAAAACTACCCCAGTACTTGCTCTACAAATTTTAACAAATAATCCAGGACTTGAACTTAACATTGAACAAGCAGCCATCTTACAATATGAAAAATTAATCAGACTACCTTATAATGACTGGGTAAAAAGAAAACCACAAGTAAACCAAAAAACTCAACAAAGTTTCCTTACTTAAAAGAAAACATACAAACAAATATTAACCCACTAGAAGTATTTGATAATGAATACTATCTACATTTAGCTGAAGAATTTACAAAATGTGAAACCTCTTTATGTGTTCTGAAACAAATGACACTAGAAATAATAAATTTAAGATACCGTACCAATGAAGTTCCAGCTTACCAAATAACATTGGTATTGGCGCAGATGCAATATGCCCTCTCTTCTCTTTCTACAAAAAGTTAAGTTTAAATACCACAAATTTTGATGGAGAGATTTCAGCAATACTTCAGAGCTTACCAAACCTACTACTATATCATATAAATAAATTTGAAAAAGTTGTATTATTATCTGACTCTAAAGCAACTATAATATCCATTACTCTGATGTAACACCTAATAACCTAAATATTGCAGAATGACGCAAAATCATAAAACAACTAATTAATTTAAATAAAAGATTAATACTTCAATGGATACCAGTACATTGCGGAATACAAGTTAATGAAACAGCTGACTTTCTAGCCAAGAAAGGTAGTAAAATTACATCAAATTCATATGATCCAATAAGTTATCACTCTATCAAAAGAATCATTATATCAATATATAACAACAAAATTAAAGAAGATAATGTATTACAAACAAAAGGAAAACCATGGGAAATTTATGTAATAACACGACCGGAATCACTACACTACCAAGAAAATCCTCTGTAGTAAGTTTTAGACTCCTAACCAGCCATGACCGTCTCAATAAACATTTATTCAGGATTGGTGTAGTAAGAGCTCCTCTGTGTGCTTTCTTTAGACTTAAAGAAACTAAGGATGGAAACCATCTACCTACTGCGCTGCCCAACTTTAGTCAACATGATAATATGACATCAAAATTACCCATTATTGTACAATAAGAGTCATAAATATTACTGTAATAATGTTGCTTTTGAGAATGCAGGGAAAGAAATTACTGAATTAATTGGAACCATGTCAGATAAAACTAAACACTTACCATGTGTATCCCTGGTTAAATAATTTTCACTAATCCAGAATTTCCTTCTTCTGTCATATGCATTAATTACTTAATTTTCTGCTTCTTCACATAAATAAGCTAATGCTATCAAGCAACCCATTTTGTTTGTTTGCTTTGCTTCTCTTCACTTCCGAGTGGAGTCTTCAAAATGTGCATCGCTTCGCTTCTCTTCATAATGCTTCAGATAAATGGGAGCCAGCTTTTAATTTCTGGATCATATTGGAATACCCATGTTTCATCACATGTAATTATTTTGCGGAGGTAATCACAGTAATTTTAACACATTGAAGCCCAGGCGTTTCTTCAGTTGAATGGCCAAGAAAGCCAGGGATTTTACACCTATTTTGAGTTATTATTTACAGTACATCAATCAAATCTACCAAAAAGTATTGATACAGTATAAAAGTATGGTATTCAAGGATTTCTGAACAAGTAAGAAAGTAGTCATAGCTTCTGCATTAATATTTTATTTTAAATTTATAACAAATATCAAATATGAGTTTGAAAAACTCTGCATAAAGCAGCTTTCACTCCATTTATTGAAAATTCGAAAAACTCTCCCTCGGAATTGGAATTTTCTGGAGCTTCATTTGTATCTTGAAATTCAGCTTCAGTTCACAGAAATCAAGGAAAATGCAGCATTTTAACATTTAAGAACACAAAACGTAACAAACAGATCACCACCTTCAAGGAAAATGGCACGACTACCTGAGAGCAGCCAATATTACTAACTCTCCTAAATTTCCTAATAGGTGACTAAAGCAGATGGTAGCACAAATCAGACAACTAAACAATAACTTATGCTGGTTCTTTGCCGCATAGCCCAAGACCGAGTTAAGGTCATGGAACTGCATTAAAAGCGTTACAAATACCTGCCCGAGCTATACTTGGCGTGGGCTGCATGACCATTTCGCACGGCTGGAGCTATACTCGGGCTTGGGCTTCAATGTGTTAAGAGAGTCAACACAGCAGTCCACTCGCTGTTGCTTTTGCTCATTTTGTGAGGATTCTTGGTACCACTTTAACACAAACCTTTCTCATGCCCAGATCACTGTGAATCAATCTAACGGTTTCCTTATTGATGCAGGCACATTGTGATATTGCTAGAATTCTCAGGCAGCGGTCTTCTTGAACAATTCTACCAACCTTCTCCACATTCTCTTCAGTTTTGGAAGTGGAAGGACAGCCCGATTTCAGGTCATCTTTGATGTCCTCCCTACCATTCTTGAACCTCTTAACGCACTCAAAAACTTGTGTACAAGATAAGACTCTGATCACCATAAACTTGTTTCAACAAATCGTAAGTTTCTTTGGTGGGCTTTCCAAATTTTGTGAGGAATCTGAAGTTAACATGTTGTTCTACTTTAGAGCTCAGACACACGACCTGTTTCTAAAAAGGCTCACAGCCAGGCTAACCACCACAGTGGCACAAAATTTTGTACGTATGTCAGGGAGAGTACCAGAACCAATCCTGCACTCTTCTCTTTGTCACCAATGAAGCTGGAAACTCGCACAACAATCAGTCTGGCTTTTTAATTACCACACCTCGTATTATCCTGGTTGAGAATTAACAGACTTTTTCTAAATGAAGAAAAAACAGTAGCAATCAACTTTCAACACAAAAAGAACAAGAATCAAACTTGGACCTAGAGCTATAGAGTGTGAACCACATACAACATTTCTATGGTTGTGGATAGACTCAAACCTCTCATGAAAAGTTGGCTATAAAACTAAGCAGGGTTTGTAAGTTTCTGATTTAACCAAAGACACGGATAACTCTGGTCATAATAAAAAAATCCTATTTTGCCTACTTTTACTTTCATGTATTGTATGGGATAATGTTATGAGGGAATTCTGTAAACAGCCATCACATTTTCAAGCTTCAAAAGAGAGTTTTAAGAATCATGATTATATTCCAAGAAAAGAAAGCTGTAGGAAACATTTCAAAGATCTAAATATATTAATGCTACCCTGTGTATACAGGGTGACTCAAAAATACTTTTACAAAATTTGGGGACATATTCCTTACAACAAAACAAGAAAAAAAGTTCATATAAACACATTGCCCCAAAACCCTTGTTCTCCATTTATTGAAGTTCAAAATGTTGTTAATCAAACCATTTTAAAGTGAAACTTTATTCTATTTTTGATGTTGTCAGCATGTTAGGAGATGTTCTACACAAACACCATTTATAGAAAATTATCCAAATATCCTCCTTTTACTTCTAGACACACGAACTCCCGAAGCATGGAACGTCAACTGTTCTAGTTGATGTAGGATTTCACAGGCTTACATGAGACATAGATTAAGAGTTTCTTCATCCGGAATGTCTGCTTTATAAACAAATGCTTTAAGGTGTCCCTAAAAGATAAAAATCCAAAGGATTAAGGTCAGGGATATATATATACAAGCCATGGAACTGGTCCCCCTCTACCTATCCATCTGTCATGCTAGATACCAGCCAGTGCATGTCAAGCAATGAGACTAAAATGTGTTAGAGCATCATGGATAAACCACATGTTTCTTCTTATTTACAGAGGCACATTTTCTAATAAATCTGGGAGAGTGTTCTGAATGAAGTCCCTGTAGACAGCACTTGCAAGGCGTGCTGGGGAAATGCATTACACATCTGAAAAATCTGATGTGTACCATTCACATGACTTTCTCCATATCCCTGCAACAAATAATTCTTAAAAAGCTTATACTTCTATTTACTTTATGCTAATCAGAAAAAAATAGCAGAAATAGTCTTATTACTCGCTTCCTTGTAAGTAGAAGCGAAATAAGGGACAACGGTAGGTTAAAGTGATAGTCAAAAGCTGGTTGCTATGTTTATATGGATAGGAGTTGAAAGTTCCTGTATGAGAAAAGTATACGTTTTTCATAGCAGAAACCAAAAATAAGGAATGTCACAAAAACGAGGAACTCCACGAAAAAAATGTATATATCATAAATTGTGTGTTTTAATGTGCTCTACATTTTTTGTGTAGTAAGTTTTTGTCCATCTTTTACGGTTTAGCAGTCATTCAAAATTTAGTAAAATTCATCCAGAATAAACTACTTTTCAGAGGCTATTCCCAGAAAATTCAAGATATACATTTCATTTGTCAGGTAAATGTGTTTAATATCCGAAATTTTAATCAAAATCGTTAGAGCCATTTTTGAGAAAATCAAAATTTTCGAAAAAAGTTCCATGTAAAGAGTAGTTGGGGGTGGGGGGATTTTTCTCAAAATTTTGTGTCGCATCCCTGGAAGATACTAAACTTAAATACCAAGTTTGGTATTTTACTGACTTTTCGTTTTTGAGTTATCGTGTTCACAGACACACACACACACGCACAGACCTTTTTGTGAAAATGCTTTTTTTGGATATTGGGGACCCTAAAACATATATTTCCAGTGGAATCTCGGTATCGAATTTTTGGTGGAGTGCAATACTTTCTCTATACACTATGTACATAGTGTGTATGGAGAAAGTAAAAATGACAAATGTAAGCAAGGAGCCATTGCAGGGTAAAATGGGTCAAGCCTTTTTTGAATGAGTACATAAATAAATGAAGTTATATATCAATAAAATTATCTACTGCTATATCACTTAATAATTCAAAATCCCTTCTAGAAATTTCAAAAATCCACAAATTTTCATTGAAGGTGACTTTCATTAATAAACTGATAATGCGAAAACAAAGCACTTTAGAGCATATGTTTATATGAACATATTTTCTTGGTTTGATCTCAGGGATCCATCCCAAAAGGTTGTAAAAGTATTTTAAATAACTCTGCAAATTGAAGAAATTCAAATTATGTACAGGCAAAGCTTAATGAGTTTAAAGTTAACGCAGAAGTTCACGCACATAATTGCCACAGTAAAACTAAATTGCATCTTTTTTACTTTTTTTTATTTTGGAAGTTGATGACAGTGTTGTTGAGATTGAATTAAAAGTAAACATTGAGTCGATTAATGACACTAAACAACACTCACATTTAAATTTTGCGGAACATGTTTTTGAGGTTAGTTTCCTCCATTGTAAATCAGACATCAACTAATCGCTGGTGATGATGCTGATTGATCCATTGCTTGCTCTGGTGCTAGTTCTATGAATTTGTACAATGAGTCGCCCTGGGGGATATCAAAGTTGATAATCCTATTTTTGTTTTTCCAAATGAAAATTTGTTCCCAAGTTGCCAATTCCTGCTTTCCGGTTATGTGTTTCAATAGTTTCGACTCTGGGGTTATATCATGGTTTTCTGTCCAAAAATGGGTAACTACTGCTGATGTTTGTGCTTTATGCATCTGAAGTGTTTCTTGGTTCTTTCCAATAATCAGTAGTATCAATTCACCAACCTATAATTTGGCAAAATGGTTAAACAAGAAATCTAATTCATTCCCAAAATTCAATAGTCTTGGCATCAAAAACTTGTGGAACTTGTAGAAAATATTAAAGATTTTCAATTACAAGATGATGACTTGCTTGTGTCATTTGATGTAAAATCTCTTTTACCAAGCATACCAATAATCAAACTACCTCCATTAATTCAAAACTGGCTTCATTCTATAGGGATATCCAACAGAAAAATTTCTGAATACATTGACACAGAGCCTATCAACTGGAATAGGAACTTCCGGTGCCGAGTCAAGGTTCCGCAAAAAATTGGTGCGAAAGGTACATATCGAGCGCTGCACATCAAAATTATCTTATACTGCTATCAATAGATGTCTCTTTCTACCAGCATTCAACAGAAGTATATAATGATGTAGTGATAAAAATTGTCATTAATATAGATACATTGTAGTGTGGACTAAATAAAGGGAAATTCTGAAATAAAATTATAAAGATAGGACTAAAACTCAATTAATTCTGTTTATTCACACATTACGTAACAGGACTGTGAAACAACAGCCCATACTGGCAGTCTGTTTCCTAAAATAATGTTGGCCATCTTGATGGCTTGCTTTGAATTTGAACAAATTTAACGTGGCCATACTTTCATAACTGTAAAATGCACAAAATCTTCTGAAAGAAAAAATTGCCTTTTGAGGTTGTCCTGTTACAGGGAGGATTAAGAGAATTAAATTGTTTCATTTCCCGAATTATACTGAAAGATAAGAAGCTTACAGAACAACACAGGAATAAAGAATCAGTCATTATCTAACCTGAAACATGCTGCCGCTTGGTTGTAATAACTTTGTGAAAAGACACTTAAATAACTGTTTCATTTTCTCTCACGCAGAAAAATAATGCACTACAAAATTAGCTATTGGGTACACTATACATATAATTCTTAATGAAACAATGTCAGATTTGAAGCAGTATTTTTATCTTAACCATAACCACCAACTTTGCCCTTTTTTTTTTTCTGGAGTGTATACTTGACCCTCATTATATAACTTACACCAACCACATACTGCATTGCAGACTCTTATGACTAATTTATTGTTTACCTTAGTCATTTTATAATTAAATGTGTGTTGACATTTCAGTACAAGCTTGTATAAATTTACATTCAATCCACAGTATTATTTCCATTTGCAATACTTTTCTTGTATTAAACAATCTAAATCATATTATGAAATGCTGATGAATGATATATAAACATATATTTGCACAGTTTTCTTGTCATTTGTTTCAAGCTAGCCTAAATGCATTTGACAAAAATAATGAACAGTCTTTTGTCATTGATGCTATCAATTGCCAGTATACCAGTACCACCTGTGTACCAGAATTTCATCATGAGAGGCTCCTTTACATGCAGTATATGTATAATATGAAGTTGCTTTTACACACACTTAAAAACCATCAGTCTGGTTTTGGCTGTTATGGGCTGTTTTAATTTGGCGCTACACATTTTGGGTATCAATTTGTAAACCTCAATGGTTCAGAAATGGTTATATGCTGTTAACTGATGAATTAAGAGCAAATAGTTCACAAATAAAGAAAGACAACTTTGTGTTGTTTGCTTTGCTTCATCATACGTTATCTACATTGGAAAAAAACATTAATGTAGAATAAGTGAGGTGAATTGTTAAGGTATGATTACTTAATTTGTTTCCTTAATTTCTTTTGGGAATAACATTAATGAAACCGAGGGAAAATTGCATTCTATATTATTGGCGTATAAATATGTTAAGTGTGGTGGAAATGTTGGTAAACTCACTTGAATTAATTATTTTTAATTTATTTCATTTCAATAGCATTGCTTTCTTTCTAATGTAGTATAAGAATCAGTAAATAAATTTAGCTGTATCATATCATTGGCACTATGTCTGCCCAATAATAATGTGACAAGCTAATTAATACTTTTGGGCGAGTTGCTTGTATATGCGTTTTTATGTTTGTAATAATGTGGCAAGCTAATTAACACTTTTGGGCGAGTAGCTTGGAAATGAATTGTTGCAAGGTTTGCTTTATCATGCAGTGACACATGTTTTATAACATTATATTTTTTTACCTTCATCGTGTCTGAATACCTCTGTAGCAATGATAAAGAATGTCATAGCCTTTGGTTTATTCTCATAAAAATATTGCTGAAAATACATAAATTTCATCTCTTCATGTTTTGTGCTTTTATCATTATGCAATTCATGGCACAAATAGGAATGCATGAATAAGGAACTTTAAAAAATATTATGTGGTCTTTGGAACTGAAAAGGGAAAACTTATACATGTGTAAGTAAACTCACATAATAGTTAATAATATTAGATTTCCATATCCTTGTATTATTATGTGTATTGTTACTTTCATTTTAAATATTACAGTGTCAGCAGCAGGTACGACCTAAAAGTCGACTGTGACATCTTCCTTTTTAATATATATATAAGCTCAATTCTTGTCATTTTTAAAAACTAAAGTACAGGATGCATAGAATTTTTAGCCATCTTCAAAATAACCAAACAAAATGCAAAATTTGCACAAACTGAGTCAAACTTATGCATCAATGACATAAATATAACAATCTGAAATAAAATGTTTAAGAATCCTTTGGTATATCTATAAATATATCACAGTAAAATTAGTAACTGTCCTATGCAGAACGTTTGTGTGATTTAAGTTTGTAAACACTGCACAATTTTAAGTAATTGTTTATAAATATAAAACAAGGAATTTTTGCTTTTACTTTTCAGCTATTATAGATGCAAATCAATTGGAATTATAGAACTAAATATTTTCATTATCGAGGTGTTTCTACTCCATTTTTGCCCTCATATTATGAGCAGAAATTATTCTTTGATTAATTAATTTAACACAATATTTTATATGTATTCTGAGAGGAAACTGCACAAATTATACATACAGCTATTGTTGCATATGGCTTCCCAACATAATTGAAAATAAATTATTACAATGATGCCAGCTCAGTGCTTCAATAGCCAAGGCTTTTGTGACTCATTATTATTACCTTAATGTTCAGCTCCTGCATTATTGTGTGGAATGGGCATTTTTCTGTTTTACTTGCAATTGCATTCATCCAATTCTATAAAGACAATATATAGTTGGTTTGTACTCCTTTTCATTGTTTGCCATTTCTATTGAATAATAATAATCTTCAGTTTTGTAAAGTTACAGACTATAAGAGTCATATCAGCTTTATTTTATGCCAGAATTTGCTCCACAGGAGTTATGTGCATTGAAATGAAACTGCTGCAGTTAATAATCCTTAAATGCAATTGCAAATCCCTCACTCTTGGCATAATGAAATGTGTGTATTCTCACTTTGAGAGTGTAATCGTTCGCTCAGTTGCTTATATGGCACACACTCAATCGAGTCCTGCAGCTGTTGCTATGCAAAGAGCAGTAATGCCAACTTAGCTGAAGCAGAATATAGTGCTTAAACTGTTACCAAAATAAATTGGGACAGTCACTCAAAAAGATGCTTCCCTTGACAGGCAGAATACAAGCATATGGAAATTTGTCATACAGCAAGATACATTGGTGTTTTAAATTTTGTTTATAAAACTGCATGTTTTCTTTGTTGATTACCATGCACAATATTTGTTCTCAGAGGAAAATTATTAGAAACTGAAGAGTCTAGTATTCCTTGTGTTGTAAAGACAAGTAGATTTTAAACAAATGGTGCATTTTACTACTTTCTTATTTTCATTGTGAAGTTTATGTTATTCAAATTGTAATAACTTGCATTTTCTGTATTTGTGAAAGATACATATTTTAACCAAAGTTATTACAAGAATGCACAAATATGATTGATAAAAGTTATGCCACTAGTTGCTGACATCGTCTCATGTACAAATGTTAAAGGTACTGCTAAAACGTTAATACTATAGGAGAGAATTTCAAATTTGAGGTCCCTCTCTGAGGAATTTATGTAATCTTATGCAATTAACGTATCTGTGTATACATTGAAATGCAGCTGCTGTTCATAACTTTATTCATTAATACAAGCATTAACATAACACTTTTATTTTCTTCATGAAACAGGTAGTGCTGTTTTTTTGTACATAGTTGTTATCCTATCTTCATTTAAAATTTTTATGTGTGCATCTATGCTGTTTTTTACACTAGTTTTTAATGAAATTTTTCAATATTATTATTATTAACTTGCTATGTACAAAAAAATTGCATTACATTTAACCTTGTTGGCATCCCTTCCAGTTTTCCTCCACTTACAGAATGCATTAATTAAATGTAAAAGTATAATTGATGTGCTCATATATCAAACAGGATTTTAATTCTACTCAATGAAAGGATGAAACATGTATTTCTGCACAATCCTAATTTCTATAAATACTGTGCTTCTCATCTGATTATAAAAAAAAAATCTAATTTGTTGTATACAGCAGAAAAAAAGTTCAGTTAAATGTGGATTTCTTCTTAATGATCATTTACTTTTCAGGAATTAGCTACCAAACTTCTTTCTAAGTCACATCTCATGCACAATGAATAATTTGCCGCACATTTCAATTTCTCACACATTAACGTTAAATCAGCTATCTGGATATATTCGGTAACAATTCATTGGTGCGCGAGATGGAACTACAAAAGAATTTCAGTAGATAATTCCTGCGTTGAATACCCAAGGAAGGGAGGGTGTAAAATCACATGCTCGGTTGATATAGAAGTTGGTTATATTATCGATGCTATGTTAGTTCTAATGACACCCGTGCGATAGGTTTTAAAAACGTCCTATTCGACCCCTTAACCCCACTACGGAGTCGACAATCTAGTAATCTATGCATTGACCTAACAAAATTATGCATAGAGAGGAAGTACTTCCAATTTCAATCTAAATTTTATTGTCAAACATCATGTTTAGCAGTGGGTAGCCCTCTTTCACCGTTGCTTGCAGATCTTTATAGGAGTTCCTTAGAATTGAGAGTAACAAAAGGGTTCCTGTGGATCTTTAAAATTTGGCAAAGATATGTGGATAATATTTTTGCAATAGATCCAAAGAAGCATATTCAGGATGCACTAAAGCAGTTAAATTTGAAAGAAAAAACATAACATTCACTAGAAACTGAAAAGGATGAACAACTGCCATTTCTGGATATTAAAATCATTAAAAATGCACACAGAATAAATGTTGAAATATACAGAAAACCATCACAAACAGAGAATTACATAAAAGCAAATGGCTTGAACCCAAGATCTCATAAACAGGCAGTTTTCAATAGTTTAACACACATGTTGGTAAACATACCACTCACAGAGCATGAATATGAAACAGAATATAAAAAAATAGTTGAAATTGCCGAAATAAATGGTTTCCATAAGTCACTAGTAGACAATGCAAAAAAGAAAAAATTGTTAAAGGAAAACACCACGCTCCATACAAAAGAAGAGAAAAAGTGTTTCAAACAATTCACATTTCATCCACATATATTTTACAAATTCAAAAAGATTTTTAAAGAGAAAAACATACACTTGGCACCATCTAATAAGTACACCATAAAGAATGTACTTGGATCCATCGCTAAAGACAGGATCCCATCAAATAAAAAATCCGGAATTTACAAATAGAATGCAACAGTTGCAGCAAGGTTTATACTGGGAAAACCAAGAGGAACCTGGAAAAAAGAACCAAAGAACACTTCAGATGCATAAAACATAAACATCTAGAGAAATAAGTAGTTTCTATCCATTTTTGGACAGAAAATCATGATACAAACCCAGAGCCAAAACTATTGAAGACATAACTGGAAAGCAGGAATTAGCAACTTGGGAACAAATTTTCATTTGGAAAACAAAAATAGGATTATCAGCTTTGATATCACCCAGGGTGACTCATTGTACAAATTCATAGAACCACCACCAGAGCAAGCAATGGATCAATCAGCATCACCACCAGCGATTAGTTGATGTCTGGTTGACAATGGAGGAACCTAACCTCCAAAACATGTTCTGTGAAATTTAAATGTGAATGTTGTTTAGTGTCATTAATTGACTCAATGTTTACTTTTAATTAAATTGTATCTACCTATAAATAACACTAAATTGTATTAAACATCCTTCAAGTATAACTGTCTAAAATTATATAATGCCTTGTATAACAATTAAGCAATTTAAAACTGTATTAAACAAAATCCTACTATCAAAGTAGTTCTACACAGTTGAAGAATTTAACAACTACGGTTCCCAGGCCCTCTGAAGCCCCTGGGCAAAAAACATTTGCTGCCCCCTCCCCCACTTGCAATACATATATTACTTAAATTTACACAACATAGAGAATGGTTTCACTAGTTTGGATACTTAAGTATGAGTGGCAAACACCATAAGTGAGTTTATTAAAATTTAAGTAGAAACATCTTAATAGAGAGGTTTTTGTCGCTCCCTAAAATGTTGCCCAGTTTGCCCTGACTGTTCCGATATGATATAAAGTACTAAGGGAAGTAGCAGCTTTGCTTTCTGTTCACAGGGGACAGGATGCTGAAAATACAAGAAGCCAATCTTCTTTCCAGATTATAACCACCCTTCAAAATAAGAAAATACTTGGCGTAGGCTCGGTACTAGGTCCCCTTTAATTTATTCTATATGTAAACAGTATAAACTTGCACATAAAGACTGTTACGCTAGGTCCACTGAAATAATTTAAATTATGGAAGGTACAAAAATAAAAAAGACACAGAGCAGGGGTTTACACAGGGATAAAAGGCACATAATAGGGTACTTTGCTAAAGTAAGTCAAATCCAAATTCAAAAATTACTTAATAAAGGAACAGAATATTAACAATTTAAAATACAAAATATTAATTTCCCACTCGTAAAAATTTAAGACAGCAGTAGCTTTGGATAATAAATGCTAGCACAGAATTACAAATATAAATTTACATTGCCATTTAGCTGTTTCTGGTTAATTAACAAAATTAACGTTTTTCTAGTTGTAAGTGAGGTTATAAATTTAGCCAATTTAAATGCATAATGCATAAGAAACATTAAAAAAAGAAGAAGGACAAGCTGAAATGTGCCTGCAACAGACTTACGCGAGATCCAGCCCTATGCTGCTGTCCTAGAAGTTGAATCCTAAGTTCCTCCTGGAAGACTGAAGTGAATGCCCACACTTTAGAAAGCTCTCGCATCATCTTTGCCAGGTATATCTGGGCATGTGCAACTGGCTACTGACTCCAACCAATTCCAGGGATAATGTTTTCATAGAGCTGCACCATGGAGATCGTAATAGCACTAGTGCTACAGCTGGGATTTGGCTGTACTGCCGCTGCAAGTTACAAGACAAATGGTAACATCCTTTATGCAGACAATGCCAGTATATTAATTAAAGAAAAAACAAAAGATAAACTTTAGTTATTAGCTAATAAAACTCTCTGATAGCATTCATCTTGACCAATGTAAATAATTTAACAAAAAATGCTAGGAAAACAGTTCACCTAAAATCTCAAAATAACCAACAAAAAGCAAACATGAACTGATTTTAAAACCAAACAACAATTAATTACAATAAAAAAATTAAACAAAATTTTTGAGGCTGTGGATACAAGAAATGTCTAAAATGGGAAACATACATAAACCACCTGGCAAAAAATTTAAATTCTAATACATTTGCATTAAGAACTCTGAAAGCCACACAGACAAGAAAACTATAAGTACCACATATTCATTCATTACTAAGATATGGCATCATTTTCTGGGGAAATTCACTACCAGCAAAACAAATGTTTGTAATGCAAAAAAGAATCCTCAGAAATGACAGGAGAAAAAAAATCTTATATGTTGCATCTACAAGACTTTTTCTACCTGCTCTGCAAGCAAACTATTCTCACAAAGGACTATTCTTCTAACTACATTATGCTAAATGTGAAAAACATTAACAGAATTGGTCTTGCTACTTAATTCTGGAAAAGAGGGGAAATAAGGGAATATACCAGGCTAAAACGATAGTCAAATCTTTTAAAAGCTGAGCAATGTGTGAAGAATTCAGTTTGCTTTGCATTTCCAGAAAAACAAAAGAGAGCTGAATCGAAAGGTGACCCCATTTGAGAAGATGTATAGTTTAAAATGGAGGCCAATAACAAAGAATATCTGGGAAATGGTCAACTCTGCAATAAAAATGCATATGACATAAATTGTGTGTTTTCACGAGATCTATATCTTTTGTGTAGTAAGTGTATTTCTTATGGTTTACCAGTTATGCAAAATTCATCTAGAATGAACAGGTCTTCAAAAGTTATTCTCAGAAAAATCAAAATATACATTTTATTTTATGTAAATAGCTTTAACATACAGTATTTTAATCAAAACAATTATGGCTATTTTTTCAGAAAAAACATTTTCAAAAATTTTCCAGTAAATAGAACTATGCTGTCCACAGACACACACACATGGACCTTCTTCTAATTTTTTTTAACTCATGGGACCTCAAAACATACATTTTTGGTGAAATTTTGGTATCAAATATTTGAGTGGAATACAATACTATTTCTATTCACTGTGTGCATAGTATGTGTAGAGAAAGTAATAAGAGATTCATGAACTATTCTAGAAACTAAACATTTTACCTCAGGCTAGCATTTATATATTGAAATTACTTTTATTCACAAAAAGAAATAGCTCTTTCTTTCAGATAAATAAAGAAATATACAAACATAACACCAGATTCTTAAAAAAAGTATGCATACAGTATCAGCAAATACATAACTACTGCAGCCATAAAAATGTTCAAGTTAAATTAAATCTGAAGATAAGATGAACCCTTTAAAAGAAAAAGCACCAAATAGTATTTATTAGAGAATTGTTTTTATAATGTAAATGTATATCTTTGTTAATAGTATATATTATTACTATAAATAATGGATAATATTCCATTGTAAATTGGTTGTGTTCTATGTCAGCTGTGCAAATTGTAAGAACAAATTAACAATACAATACAACAGCCTCGGAAGTACTTTTCATTCTGAATGACTTTTGCATAAATAGTGAGTTGTAAGCGATAGACATAAAGTTACCACACAAAAATATGTGATGTGTTCCATTCACATGACTTTCTCCATATCTCTGCAATAAATTATTCTTAAAAAGCTTATGCTTCTATTTACTTCATGCTAATCAAGAAAAAATTAGCAGAAATAGTCTTATTACTTGCTTCCCTGTAAGCAGAAGCAAATTAGTGGAGTACCATAGGTTAAAGTGATAGCCAAATGCTGGTTGCTATGTGATTGAAGTTTCTTTGTTTGTATGGACAATAGTTGACAAATTCCTGTATGAGAAAAGTATAAGTTCTCAAGGCCAAAACCAAAAACAAGGAATATCTCAAAAACGATCAAATCCACGGAAAAAATATATATAACATAAATTGTAAAATAAGAACTGAAGTTTTCCTGGCGACGTGTTAATTCAAAATCTTCTCGGGCTTCTAGCCAGGTAAAAACTTGGCTTCAGTTCACCCTGAAGACGAGGAAGATGCACTTCTTCGAAACGTTGGTGTCAAGCCAAGTTTTTACCTGGCTAGAAGCCCGAGAAGATTTTGAATTAACATAAATTGTGTGTTTTAATATGCTTTGCATTTTTTTTTTGTGGTAAATTTTTGTTAATCTTTACGGTTTAGCAGTTATGCAAAATTCCACAAAATTCATCCAAAATTAAGTAATCTTCAGAGGCTATTCCCAGAAAATTCAAGATATACATTTTATTTGTCAGGTAAATATCTTTAATATATGATATTTCAATCAAAATCATCAGAGCTAGTTTTGAGATAATCAAAATGTTTCGAAAAAAGTTCCATGTAAAGAGTAGTTGGGGGTGGGGGGATTTTTTTGAAAATCTTTGTCTTGCATCCTTGGAAGATACCAAACGGAAATACCAAGTTTGGTATTTTACAGTTTCATTGCTTTTGAGATATGCTGTCCACAGACACATACACACATGGAACCTTTTCCAAAAATGTTTTTTTTTTATTCAGGGACACCCAAAATGTGTATTTCCGGTGAAATCTCGGTATCAATTTTTTGGGTGGAGTGCAATACCTTCTCTATACATATGTAGATAGTACGTGTAGAGAAAGTAAAAATGTTGATCTTGTTAAAAGAAATACTTTATGTCATTTGTTTATACATATCTTTTTGTAGAGTTATAGATTTCCAAGATTTTCCTTGTTAATTGTTCCAATTTTAAACTACTTCTACTTTTCTCACATAGGAAGTTGCATTCATTCCATATCTCTCTTGTTTTACTTCTAACCATGCAAATGCATCACATAGCGATAGCTTTTAATAGTTATTTATGCAATGATCCTATAATGGTAGTTATTGAGATACGAGTGAGAGGTAAGTTTCAACACCCACTTCGCTCGTGACAAAAAACCATACAAGTATTTTAATGACTACTATAGGAGAGTTGCATACAACATTTTTTTATACGATAGGTACATATACAAAAAATATTTAATATATAGATATTCTATATATGAAAGATGAACTCTGTCAATCTTTATGCATGTTGTGCACATACGTCGATAACAAATGAAATTTGATTCACGATGATAGTTGATTTGCAAGATGGAGACTGAGGCACTTTGTCCTAGTGATATTGATATGGATCTTGGCTCCATATATCATAGGAGGTGAGTAATGTGGTTAACAATTTACTTCCACAGAAATAAAAAAAGTTCAGCAAAGTTATATGATCAATTCATGGCATTGAGAATAACAAACAATGTAACTTCATTCTCGGAAAATGTCCTCATAGTTTACTTTGAAGATATGTCAAAAACAATGACAACCTTGTGGACAAATTATTCAGTATAAAAAACTACTCTAAATGTGAAACATGGAATTGATATATCCCAATATAAGAAGTTGTACTCCCTGTTAAAACAGAAACCGGTAGGGACTCAGGGGAAAAAAATGAAAAATTTTCCACAGATGAAATTAAACCCTTCATTGGTGAAGCACCTGAAAATGCATATCTACTGATAAGGGTATTTAAATATAACTATTCTTGCAAAAATAAATATTTTGGTTGGAGGTTGAGTGCATGCCCTGGTCTCTGTGATGCCAATGTCATGACCTACTTAGCTTTACTTATGTAATATTATGTGTTTAGATTCAGGAAATACTTATACATTCTTGTAATTCTTATATATAATTAAATATTTTTGGAGATTATTATATAGGTAAGAAGTTTCTGTAATTTTATACAGATTAGCAGGTAGTGAACAGCCATTAGTAGGGCAGTGCACAAGCGTGAAAAATCTATATTGAAATGAAAATCTGTATGGAAATGGTTGTCATTTTGATATAGATTTTTAACAGTAAATGAACACATTTCAGTATATGAGAATAAAAAAGATT
The DNA here is from genome assembly GCA_030762935.1 of Hymenopus coronatus. Taxonomy (NCBI): domain Eukaryota; kingdom Metazoa; phylum Arthropoda; class Insecta; order Mantodea; family Hymenopodidae; genus Hymenopus; species Hymenopus coronatus. Next base: position 15,806,354 of record CM060882.1, on the reverse strand, counting down.
TTACTATTACTTTAGCCTAGTTTATTCCCGTATTTCCCTTCTGCTTACAAGAAATCAAGTAATAAGACTATTTCTGCTAATGTTGATCTCAATTAGCGTGATGTAAATAAAAGAATAATCTTTTGTAAAAATAGTTTGCAAAACAGGGGGAGGAAGTCATGGAAATGGAACACGTCACATGTATTTGTAACTGTTTCCATTCAATTACTTTATGTTCATCTTTTATCATGCATTTATACTTAGTAATACACACCTACCTCTTGTTTGTTTTTCTCTTCAATATGTGTTCAGTATTTGCTCTTTTCATGCAATGCACATCATCATCAAAAGGATGTTGTTTAAAACCCTCCAATGTAACAGATATTGCACTTTCATTGGAGTTTGAAGATTCCTTTCCACCAATAGCTGCTTCCTTGTTTTGGAGTCCTTCTCCTATAGATAACATTATGGAAAATGTACACTTTAAACCAACACCAAATTTGAATGCAATAAATATCTTTAATCACCGACAGAAACAAAATTAATGGCAACATCAGCCTACTCAAAAATGTTTCCAATTTAAATGTGGCAAAAATATTTAGGACTTTTATAGAAAACCCATTATCTCCTTTTACTATATACATAGTGTATAGAGAAAGTATTGTATTCCACCCAAAAATTTGAATCCAAGATTTCACCAAAAGTACATGTTTTGAGACCCCTGAATCAAAACAATTTTTTTTAAAAAAAAATGTCTGTGTGTCTGTGGACACCATAGCTCAAAACAAAACATCCGTTAAATTGAAAACTTGGTATTTAAGTTCAGAACCTTCCAAGGATGCCACACAAAGCTTTTCAATAAAATCTCCTCCCCCCCCCCAACTACCTTTACGTGTATAAATTTTGATTTTCTCAAAAATGGCTAACGATTTTCATTCAAATACTGTATATTAAAGATATTTACATGACAAAAAAGCTGTATATCTTCCATTTTCTGGGAATAGCCTCTAAAGACCTCCTTAATCTGAATGAATTTTGTTGAATTTTGCATAACTGGTACACCGTAAGATATAGATAAAAATTTATTACACATAAAATGTAGATCTTGTTAATAAACATAATTTATGTCATATACATTTCAGAGATATTCCTTGTTATTAGTTTTTGCTTCAAAATACTTATAATTTTCTCAAATGGGACCATACAAAGTTGGTATCTAATTTTGAGAAGTTGTCAGTAAAGTCATTTGCTCTCTTGCATTGGTGTTATGTTATCATGTTGACTAAAGGTTGAGCAGCACAGTAGGTGGTTTCTATCCATATCTTCTTTAAGTGTACAGAAAGGACACAGAGGAGATCTCACTATACCAATCTTGAATAAATGTTTAGTGAGACAGTCATGGCCTGTTAGGAGTCTAAAAGTTACTATAGAGGATAATCTGTAGATGTAGAGGCTGTAGACAGACATCTACAGACTAATAGCCAAGGTTTCCACCAGGGTGATTTGGTGTGGTGATATGGCCCTACCCATGTGAAAGAAAACTGTCTAAAGCTCCAAAAATCATGGTAAGGACCATACCTTGTGATGAGGAAAATTAATGATGTCTACCACATCCAGAGACTGCCCCAGGGATCAGTCTGAAGATACACTGGATTGTTATCGCCATCCTCCCTGGTGTAATGGTTACCACGATAACTTCACATACCTAAGGTCGTGAGCTCAAACTCAGTGCAGGATGATGGATGATGAGGCCTCTGAGCAACATTAAGCTGTCTTTCATGCCCAGTATAGAATGGGATGCTGAGAACCGCAGCAGTTAAAGAGCAACCATAAATAAAATTCCATTTCACTTCATTTCATTTCACTTGGACTGTCTACCCAGCAATGATGGTGATGGTTTGGAAGACTAGCCATGACTTATCAGTAAATGCTTGTGCCTATACCTTGCCACTCTGAATTCTTGCACATCCGTGAATGGCTTGACTTTTATTGTTTATAGCTGATTTTTGCAGGTATGCTTAAAAATAAACCGAGAAAGCTGGTGGTTTACATAAAAGCAAGGTAGTGTTTAACTTACACATAAAATAATAAACTCTATTTCTGGAAAACTCTTGCCAGAATACAAGCAGAGCAACAAGGCCTGCAAATTTAGTTTGGAGAGGCAGCTGCATGATTATACTTCAATCAGAGAGAGAGGGGAGTCATCAACTGTCTACGAGCACCGTAGTGGTGATAGTTAAAATTGTGTTCCAGCATTGCAATATATACTATTGTTGTAAATAGGTTTTTAAATAATTAAGAGATTTTTGTTATAATATTAAGAAAGATCTAATACCCACCCATCCATTATAAGACATTTTCTTAAACAGTAAATACATCACAATATGTCAACAAATTGTTCTATTTTGTTAATACTGCACATGCATAGAGTAAAGTGTCAACAACAGTGCAATTAGCAGGAATAGCCATGTTAGAGGTGACAAATGCATGGTTACCGATATGGTACCTTCTTCACATGCTCAGAGTAAAGGGTCAACACAATCATCAACACAACCATCAACCACATTAGTGCAATTAGCAGGAATAGCTATGTTAGAGGTGACAAATGCATGGTTACCGATATGTACCTTCTTCACATGCTCAGAGTAAAGGGTCAACACAATCATCAACACAACCATATTAGCGTCATCAGCAGGAATAGCTATGTTAGAGGTGACAATTGCACGGTTACTGATATGACCTATTATTTAACTCCAGTTCACATAGATCGCATGCTTGTAAAACATGATTTTGAATTAGTCATCATTCATCATGACATATTTCATATATAATTATGTCACAATAATAAATGTAACATAACATCTGATCTGAAACTTCGTAGTTGAGAATCTAAATGTCTTCATATCTTGTTAACCTGACGTGATGGAAGAGTCTGTAGCGATTTCAAAATCAGCACACCTTTTTCCTTAAGAATCATCTACTTTTATCGCAGAGGTACGAAAAAAGTTGTTTTTGTTTGTTTGTTGGGTAGTGTTGTTATAAATTGTTGCAGCTCATTCTAATGAGGGCTTAAGTGAAGAGTATTATAAACAATTTTATTGTATGACCTATAAAAGTTAACACAATGCTGACCTGACATATTAAATTTAGCATTCTTGTTTATCACCTGCATTGAAAGGAAGATGCAGAAATTTGTGTATTTATTCTACTTTTAATAGAAACCATGAGGCGTTGGATCCTATTTTGTCAACCTATCTGGATGTCGGGGGTACTTCAACCAGAAACTGTAGGGACTCATTCTTTGCGCCTCGTAGCACCTGGTTCTGGCCGGCCAGTGTGATATAATACTGCAAAGCGTTCTCTTCTCTTCTCTTGCCTTCTCTGTTTTTATATTGTCTGGTCTTCTCTTTTCTTCTAATGTCTTCTCTTGTCTTTTCCTCGCTTTTGTTGTGCTCCCTGCTCTTATCTTCTTTTCTCTCTTCTCCTTACTTCTCTCATTTTCTCTTCTCTTCTCTTTTCTTCCCTTCTGCAATCACTTGATCATTACTTGCTGGTTACTACTCTATTCATTTGGTAGACAGGATGAGGATGCCAGGGGCAGGAATTAAATGAACGACATCATTAACAACATTTTATGTAATAGTGAATCAAGCGGAGGAACGGTGATCGAGAGGTTAGTCCGCTCGCCAGTCACCTGGGCGTCCCGGTTTCGATATCACGAACTATTGGGGTTTCTGAAGAACGACTTTTCTCATTTTCATACTATGTATGTCGCTGATCTCTCATCCTGGCTTCTACACCTCAACAGGCGTCAGGCCCTAGGTGCTGCCTTGTAATTCTTTGGGGGGGGGGGGGGATAAGCCCTACATACAAGTTGGGTAAAATGTGAAAGATGAAGATGTTTGAGTCAAACCAAGGTAAGACAGCATGCTAGTAATTATCAGGCTATCGAATACTTCAGAATCGCTATTCTTAAGGTTAGTTGTAAAGGTCATACATACTTCATAAATATTCAATATTCTGACCGTCTCCTAACCTCCTTAAGTTAACCTACACCTCTCTTCTTTCGCCTGCCTCAGCACATCATATGTTTCCAAACCGAAGTTCCCCGAGCGCCCAACCCTCTAAGAAATACCTGTTGTGGTGAGAGGTACAGCAAACCTCGAACCCGGTTATCCAATAATGTCTACTTTTGTGTGTGTTTGTGCGCGCTAATACAATCTGCATCTCTTACTGCCGTTCACACCTGGTCTCTCTTCAAAATTTTACTGGTTATTCCCTAAAAAATACATCCTATTTATCTTACAAATATCTTGAATTTGTATTTGTAATCCAATTCTCTGGGCCAATTTCTGAGAAAAAAATAGTGACGAAACATTTTCCTTAAAAGGGTATCTTGGGGTGGAGGAAATTTCTAGACAATTTTCGTGTTGTACGTTTGCAAGCTGCTCTAAATAAATGCGCAGGCTGTAATATTTATGGGTGTTAGTGTAAAGATATACCTAAAAATCCAATGTGTTACACTCACAAGACTTTCTCTGGCTGCTCTACAAACTTCTTACAAAAGATTATTCTTCTTTCTACCAAATGCTAATTGAGATAAACATCAGAATGTACTATTACTTAGTTCCCTATAAGTAGAAGGGAACTAAAGGAATGCGCTATGCTAAAGTGATAGTCAAATGTTTTACAAGTTTTCGTTATGCGACTGTCATTGAAAATCGCTTGTTTGTTTGGCCAGGAGTAGAAAGAGAGGAGAAAAAAGAACGAAAACTTTCTGTGTGATAAAAGTATTAAATACTTTACAATTGTAACCAATAACAAGAAATATCTCTGAGACGGTTACCTCCAGAACAAAAACGTAAAGGAGATAAACTGTGTGTTTTTACAGGATCTACATTCTTTGTGTAGTAAGTTTCTATCTCTTTCGGTCTGTCAGTTAAACAAAATTTATACAGAAGAAAGAGGTCTTTAGAGGCTATTCCCAGACGATTGAAGATATACACTTTATTTGAGATTTACATAGCTTTAATATTCGGAATTTTAATCAAAATCGTTAGTCATTTTTTGAGGAAATCAAACGTTTCGAAAATTGTTCCATGTAAAGGGTAATTGGTCTAGGGGGGATTTTCTTGAAATTCTTCGTATCAAATTCTTGGAAGATACTAAACCTAAATGCAAAGTTTGGTATTTAACGGCCTTTTCATTATTGAGCTATACTATTCACAGACAGACACACACACACACACACACACACACACACACACACACGCACGCACACACACACACATACACACATGGACCATTTTCTAAAAATGCCTTTTCGGATTCAGGAGACACCAAAACATATTTCCGGTGAAATTTCAACATCAAAATTTTGGATGCTGTATAATATCTTGTTTACTCACTATGTAACATTGTGTAAGACTGCCTCTGTGGTCGAGTGGTCAGCGAGCTGACTTGTCACCCGGAGATCCCGGGTTCGGTTCACGGCTGGGTTGGGGAATTTTTCTTTAACCGGAATTATTCCCTATCCCCATAGAAGTATGAATGTGCGCGTGTTTAGTAATGTTTAACCTAATGTTCCGAACCTAGTTTCACAAGTGAAAGCATACATGATGTCAAAGCATACAAATGAAGCGGGCTAAAGAAAGTAACATTTTAGAACCGTTTCGTCTTAAGCTGCCCGTTTACTGCGATTGTTAAATTTATCAAAATGTGTTTTTTTCTTTTAAGTTCGTAGTCACAATATTATATGGAATGAAAAGGTATACACATTTTAGCATATGTTATCTGCGTATTATTTTCGGACATTGAATTATCCATGGAATAAGTAAAATGGTGTTTTCACCACAACCGTAGCAAACATGTGGCCCTTATGGCTAATATCTATTAAAAACGACACTAATTCAGAATGTTCGCTGCACACTGGCATATGAGGAATGGTGGTTCAAGTTTAAACATGTGAATCAGATATTTCGCAGCATAACCTTCAAATCACTTGACAATTACATGAATATGTGATAAGTTTGTGATGTGACAAGTGAGAACACGGAGACCTCTTTACAGTACAGGACCTCCTCCTTCGGTTATGATCTAGAAAATTTACAACTTGGCCTCAGAAGTCATGTGCTCATAAGTCTTAGGTTAGAAGAGCGAGTGTACGACGCATTCTGAAAACCGTTAAATGGAAAGCGATAATTTAAAGCATCAACCATATAGCTTTTTTGTGAATGGCTGCAGTATCCGATAAATAAGCATGAAGAGTTTGTAACAGAGTTCGTGTGGTCTAATGAAACCCAATCTAAACTTAACGGCATTACTAACAGTCATAACTGTGGTCATGGAACGTCACAAGTTCATGTCAATAATGCAATCAATTTACCAGTATTGTATGTTTGGTGAAATTAAGGCAACCTGTCAATGTAATTTGGGCAAAAATTTTAAATATTTATGATCTTTTAGTATTTAATTCCAGTTTATATCTAGAAGCTTGTATGTGAATGAAAGTTTTGGTCAGAACATCTTTTGGAGCAAGAATGTGCCCAAGACTCTGGTAAATGTGTTGGCTCCTTTGAAACATAATACAGTTATACCAACCAAAATTCATAGCAATATAAGTATAAGCATGCCTCATAGTGTAAGGCCCGCACTACAGATTGATTTGCTGAATGTGAGGCAGCAATTCTACTACCACAACTTCCAGGCGGGCAATAAAAGATTATTTATAAGCCTATTCTTCTATACAGTTCATGCTATTCGAGACAAACAATAACAGAAACGGTCTTATTCCTTAGTTCCTTATAAGTAAAAGGTAAATAAGGAATAAGGCTAAACTGACAGTCAAACGTTTTAAAATCTGGATGCTAGGGATTGAAATTCGAGGAATACTTCGAAAACGGCAAACTTCATGAAAAAATATATAAATAGTATATTTTAACGAGATCTACATGTTTCGTGAAATAAGTTTTTTCTGTGTCTTACGGTTTACTGGTTATGGAAAATTTAAAAAAAAAAAAAAAAAAAATGCATCCAAAATAAAGAGGTCTTCAGAGATTATTCCCAGAAAATTCAAGATATACATTTATTTGTCAAGTAAATATCTTAAATATAGGATATTTTAATCAAAACCTTTAGAGCTATTTTTGGGGAAACCAAAACTTTGGACAATTTTCTCTTGTAAAGGTAGTAACGGTTGAGGGATTTTTTTTTAATACCTCGGGGTCGCATCGTTGGAGGACAATGGACTTAAAAATCAAGAAATTTCGGTATCAAATTTTTGGGTGCAATGCAATAACTGCAGTTGCAACACAATGCAAATAGTACGGGTAGAGAAACTAATAAAAACGCGCAAAAATGAAACTGAGAAAACAGATCTAATAACAAAAAAGAATTTTAAAACCTTCTTAAAGAAAAGAAAGATGATCTGCTAATATTGTAATTACATTTTTATTAGGAAGATAAATGTTTTGTGTCCTCAGGCAATAAAATTCCGACAGAAAATGTCACCATTAAAATGTTATTTATTATCAGCTGTAAAAGTTTATTGCAACGCACATGTGTATAAAAGAGAAGTATTTTGCCAGTGGAGACATACACACAGCTTCTCTTAATTCGTCGTTCTCAAGTTGTACAAGGTAAGAGTTTAAGACCTGCCTATTTAAATTATGTTTCATTAGTAAAAACAATGTTTAAGATCTGAATATTTATATAATGCTTCATTAGTAAAGACATTGTTATCTTGGTGTAGTTACACAAATTAAACATTTCATTGGGAAATCACAAGACAGTGAATATTGCTTTTCTATGAAACGTAGGAAAACCTATATTTTACCATAGCACATGTATTCACTTTCAGATCGAGATGATGAAAGCCAGCTTGATCTTTATTCTCCTCCTGGCAACATTTATAATATGTGCCACTGCAATGCCAAATAACAACGAGAGTAACAATACGACTACTGTATGTACTCAACCAAAATTACATTTATAACAATCGTTTTATTTTTGGTTATGCCTTTGGTATTCTAATTGGATCGCTTAAAATCTGAGGTTTATCTTACTCTATTACATACTTTGGTTACATCAACTGGTTTTGAGAAACATTGCAATCGTGCCACAAGGAAAACAAATGTCTTAAATAAAGATATACAAGAGTATTTTCCTCGTTAAGTTGCTAGTAAGGGTTTTTTTATGTGTTTAGAGGTCCCTGAATACGGGTTGTTAAGGAACAATACAGTAGGTATATTCTATTTTGGCTTCACGTACGGTATATCATAGCCACCGAAACACAAATACATCTTGGGCTCTAAAGTGTCGTAACGCAAAAAGCATATTTATTTGCTTGTGTATTTACTTGCAGGTGTATTGCTCATTAGTAACTACTTGGGATATTTTATCATCTAGGTCCCAAGATAAATGTGAATTTTATACAAACAGAGGCGCATTTGGGCCTAGACAGAGCATATAGCTGTCTAGAGTGGTTATTAAGCTGTAACTTTTTTAAACATTTTACTCACAACTCTTGCAAAAAGAACGTGAACTTAACCCACAATGAAATGGATATGAATCACAACGCCAACAACCATTTTGTGAACGGTCGGCTCTGATAACGGAAACAGAACAGAGCTTTGTTCAGTAATAATATTAAGTCCGTGACAATGCCACAATTATTGACTTTATTCATTGTCATGTTTTCTCTTGTGGTATCGTTAGCTCGCGCTTTAAAACTTACTCTGTCAAAGGAGTGGCCAATGTCGGCGTCTTTCTATCAGCCGGTCGCTTGGCTGGTACGACTGCTTCAGTTTAATTTGAAATTGTAATGAGTACAGTTGCTTTTTGCCCTTGTGTACCATGTACATAATAGATAGAGAAAATATCTTATGACATCCAAAAATTCGATATTGGGGTTTCACTGTGGTATATGTTTTGGCACCCTTCAACCCAAAGAAAGCCTTTCTAGAAACGCGTGCGTCTGTCTGTTCAACTGTCTTTGTGTGTGCCTGTTGATAGTAGAGCTTAAAAACGAAAAGTCAATTAGGTTCCAAAGTCAGTATTTAAGTTCTGTATCTTACGAGGAAGTGGCAAAGATTTAAAAAAAAATCCCTCTACACAGCTACCCTTTACATGGAAAATTTTTCCAGAATTTTTATATTCAAATGTCATGCAATCAAACCTTATCAAGGCTTGGCCATCCGTATACCGCCAGTTTACTTTCTCAAACATCACAGGATCAAAGCCTCGTCACTGCCATGACCATTTGCATAACACGGGTTGTTTTGTTAGACATTGTGCTAAGAGAGCCTCAACTGTTTATTAAACGGGGACTAAGTTTTCTTATATAGCGATAAAGATGTCCGTATGTGGTTAGGTGGGCGGCATGCCCACATGCCATTTATGGTGTTTCCTCTGATTTATCGCATATAACTGAAGCTGTTATTGATATAAGTATTATATTTGTGCATATTTATAAAGGTTATGCTTGTGTTTCTTCAATGAAAATGTTAAATACAGAAATCTTTCTATTAAGGGACACTAAATAACTAGATATTCACGGAAATTAAGGTTTACTGCTAGCAGATGTATGTACTCACCTCCACAATCACGCCTGACAACTTTTCAGATAAACTTGACAAAGCTTGTTATCATTTGGTAGTGAAAATGTGCTTATCCAAATCATCAAGAAATATTTGTACAAGTACAGTAGATATAAATGAAAAGGTTTGTCCCTTCTTTCAACATTTATACGTCAGATTTTTTATTGAAAAGTGCCCATAAACTAAAAGTTATTCATGACTTCATAATGTATATATTTTCGTTGCATTAGCATATGAGGAAACAACTTCTAGTCCACCTTGTATAGTAGCATCAATGACCAGACATAGCTTCAAGGCTGTGTAGCAACTAAAATGTTTGTCCCACGTGCAAGAATAGAATAGACAAAACAGATCTTCGTTTTCTTCACCTTCCTAATATAAGGATGAAATATTGCATTCATCCAAGTATTCTAGTTGAGATTCACATAAATACGTGTTTTGCGGCCTCCTTAAATTATGTCCTTGAAGAGCAGGCACTCATAGCATTAAAAAATGCGGCACTATCATTGTCAAGAAAATCCTCTCCACCTTAAAAGTCACATCCAATTAACACATGTTCAACATTTTTAATTTCTCAGCAAATAAACAAAGAGCTTTTAATTGAAATGTATGTTTAAGATATTTATACACGACCATGTTTAAATGTAGTAATCATAAGTCTGATGTTCACAATTTTATAGCCCACATTAGAATATAGCTCTTCTGCAAGTTTACACCAATCAGGAAAACCACTATTAACATTTAATACTTTTGCATTAACGTACATCTCGTAATACCATTGGATCCCAATTGTTCACAGGCATGTTTGGAAAAAGTAAAACTGTCGGCGAATGTGAATTACAACTTACAGCGCCAAAATTTTCAGCAAATAACACACACTTTTATAAATAGCTTATGCCAACAAAAAGCATTAAACTTGAATGAAAATTTTCACGTACAATACATGTATTGAATAAAATTAAAATGCATTACCTCATTTTGATAAAATGTATTTTTGGTGAACGAGACTTCGAAGATTGTCACAAAGTATGAAACCATCTATATGAAATAATTACTCAATATTAAGCACCAAATTGACTTATCTACATGCTCAAATTGAAAAATCTATATAACATAAATCAGAGCCATATAAGAAGAAACAGACTCAAATCTCTTTCCACCTGATGAATTTAAGGCATTTCTATATGAAACACGTCATATTAAATACCTTGTGATAAACGCAAGTATATTTCCATAATACTAAGTGCCTTATTACAATTAGCATAAAAGGAGTAACACGTACGATAGGGCAAAACATATTAGGAACGCCATTAATGGTTTTACTGGTATCAATAATTTTTGAAATAATGGGAACTAGTTGCGGACATGAGATACATGTGTTAAAAGTTCATCCTATTGGTTCAACTATAGTAGTTATTATCCCAAATAAAATGAAAAAATCAACAAGATCTTTACGGTAACTAGCAAGTTCTATCTTACACGTCAGGAACAGGAGCATGCATAAAAAAAATATGTAACATTCGCTCCTGCTCTATGAACTACCAAAATGGCCGTGCAAATTGACGGCCTAAATAAGCTGGTTATATTGGGAAATAAATAACTCTGTACCCTAATCTCCCAACTTGAATTTGTACTCTGAGAACTGATGTTGAAGGAGTTCTACGACAAGTTTAGTAGATGCTAGTGGGGAGATAACCATGCTTAATTACAATGGAGGCTGCAAATCCACTAATGTGGCTGAAGCTTATATTGAAGAACAAAATTCAAGTCTGAAATACAATATTAAACTCGGAAGAACAACACTCACAAAATAACTATAATCTCCAACAAGTTCCAGTATTCCAAAAGCACCTTTCCATAAAATATTTACAAAAATTGTACAATAAACGACCTGTATATGAAATCTCAGCTAGTGGTACTGTTTTGGGAGCTAATGGATCGGTTGAATTATGCTGTACGCACTTCCTCCAGGGCTTCCGTAACCTTTCTACGAAGCAGGATCAGCTGCTCTCAGTGCGTCTTCGGATCAGGTGACTCTCATACTCTGAGGAGTACTCCTTTCTTCGTTTTCAATGAAACCCAATGGGCCGAGTAAGACATGTACACATTACCCCTAGGTGCGATATCTTACCAGCTATGTCTGTTCTCTGCCTCCATCTTCTCAAGAAAAGCCCCAAGTCAGCATCCCCAAGCTATTCCTATCTCAGATCTTCGCTATCGCATACAGCTACATGCACCGCCGAAATGACACAGATAACCGCGAAACAATTTTTCTTATCAACTTTGATGCACTGAAAAACCTCTCTGGATAGGGTAGTTTGGACATGGAATTCGCATTGGTGTGGCTCCATCCTTTTCGATGTCTCCAGAGCCTTCACTACTGCCAGGATTTCTCATCGGGTTACGGAGTAGCTCATTTCTGCTTTATAGAAGGTTTGCTGTAGTAGGCTATAAACGCATTTAGTCATTCTAGCTCTGGGAGAGAGCGCCTCCAATGCTGGTGTTGCTGACATCGGTATCCACAATACCCAGGTTGTGGAAAACCTAAAATAGGAGTTATGTTAAGCGCCTGGAACTCGCTCTCTTACCCTTTTGACGACGAGAAAAGCCGACACCATTGCATCAGATAAATATAGGGCTTTGCGATGTTGTGGAAATATCTGAGGAACTGGCGATAGTAGCTGCATAGCCCTAGGAAACTTCGCAGCTCTAGTTAATATCACGGGCGAGTTCAATCTTTCACTTCTCGATCTTTCTGTGAGGCTTCGACCAAACCAGATGGTGAGACTGTGTGGCCCAAATATTCCACCTCCTCGTTGAAGAGCTGGCATTTCTATGCGTTCCTTTTCAAGTTAACTCCTTGGATTCTTTGCAGTATCTTGGTTAGGTTCTATAGATAGTCCTCGAAGAACTATTGGTGAAAGACCGAACTTTGATAATTGACGCACGCAAGTGATGTTTCACGTCCTATCGTCACGACCTTCATGTCTTTCAGAATTACATCCAGCGTTCATTACACCATGGCATTCAGTTCTTAAGTTCTGCCATCGGCTCTACATTCCAGGGCACTAAATCCTTCCCCGACATTTTCCATGTCTTAGCCATGGGTTTTCACCATTACGCCAAGTTCTTCCAAATGTTACATTTGTTCCATTTCTCCCCCCACGAGTTCTTCTACGTCCTTCATCACGCTGGTCAGTTGTTCTTTTATTTTGATCGATTTCTCCTTTTTTAGGCCACGAATATCGATTTCCATGTTCTGTTTCACTTTCTCCGTTCCGCATTTAATTTCCGTTTTCATTCCTTCGATTCCGAGTTGCATTTATCTCCACCTTTTTCCATTTCAGATTTCATTTTCGTTATCATTTCGTCCATTGCGGTTTTTATGTTATTTCGGCGAGTAAAGTCTTCGTTATCTTACCCATTGTGACGTTTAATCCCACTCCTGGCATTATTGAAATTAGCTCTTCATTTACTCAAATAAACTACCCCTTATTTCTTTGCTTGATCACAAATTAAAATCTGTTCACAAATAATTTTTATGAAATTTCTACTACAATTCTGGGGTACCTTTCGACATTTACTGCGGCGGCTGCTGCTTCACGCTATAAATTTCCATGGACAGTTATTCATCTCCTGCACGCTTGGCATTGCCAATTGAAACATAAACTCTATGGGCAGAGTTATATGTGTATATCACGTGGAAGGAAAACGGAAGCAGACGCACGCGCAAACCACAGCAAGTTTCACAAGTTCACTCGGTGCATTAGGAACCTGTCGACAGCACACGTGACCATTCGCACAGGTACATTAATCGCCCTTGCGACGTTAAAAGACCTCACGGCCGGCACACGTGTCCGTTGACGCAATGTAACAATTCATTGCTACAATCAGCTATCACTTACAAAGCAAGATGTTCCGTTCCGACACGTGCGACGATTGCCACCACACGACGTAACAACAATACTTATATGATGGTCGAGTGGTCAGCGAGCTGACTTCTCACCCGGAGGTCCCGGGTTTGATTCCCGGCTGGAGCGGGGAATTTTTCTTTAACCAGATTTATTCCCTATCCCCCACAGAGTCTGGAAGTATGAATGTGAGAGTGAATGTGCGTGTGTATTAGTAATATAATAATGATTAACCTACAGAAATACGAGTTGCTTCACAAGTCAAAGCCCCCGATATGAAACTAAGTAGTTGAACGCTACATTTGTGGAAACAGTATATTCCACAATTGATTTAAATATATCACCTCTGTTCTTAATAAGCTCGTTTTCCAAGTAGTGCACAACAAGTGAAATATATATTATTCTTCAAAGGTTTACAAAAAGGCTTCACAGAAAAAAGAGTCCTTCGTTTCCTTTTATTGTATTTACTTTACATCGTTTTAACCACTTGGTTATATCGCGACGGATCTGATAGGTGAGATATTCGGTGATTAGTATGTGGCATGTGCTAATCTCCTTTCTATCTGGCCTTCTCTGTGTACCATATCATTTTTGCTTTCGCGTGAAGCTGATTGTGTTAGGGTGCCTTCCTGTCAATCGTATACTTATGGGGTCATCTGTATTCAGACGGAGTGCGGATAGCCTTCAAGGTATCATTCCTTTAACTATACCATACCACTTCGTTTAGTCACAAACAGATCAACATACATTTCAGCGAAAAGGAAATTATCACATATTTTAAGATATACAATTGCTATGGAATGAACGTTAATTTTTGTTAATATTATGTTATTATACTACTTACCTTATCTTACTTACACACACACACACATGAAAAATAAAACCACAATGCGTGTGCACGGGATTTGAACAAACGACTTCCTAAATGCGGATCACAGACATACGGCCTGGATCATGCACTCGCTAACTTTAGTTTTTATTAGTACGTTGATTATCTGCATAGAAGTTAAGTGCATAATTTCCTGTTCAGTGTGTATTCATCTGATACTGCAATTATTATAATAGTTATGTAATTCTATTGTTTAGGTTGCAACAAATGAGTCAACAGAGGCCGAAAAACTCGTAGAGGCCATAGCCAATAAAGTGTACGAAATTCTGCAGCATTTGAAAGATCTAATATTCGGCAAAGCAGTTGGAGCTCGATTTTTTGTTCCACTTATTCCTGTAGTAGGTGGCATAATCGAAGGAGTATTCCGTGCTCTCTTCGGGCATTGGTTTAAGAAACCAAAATAAAAGAGGAAACTGACAAGGCGTTTGTAACACCAGAGATTAATGAAATGGAACACAGGAATGTAATGGGAAAGAAATAAAAACAAAATAACAGAATTATGTGTTTTTATTTGTTGTACAATCCTGATTTTCCTCACAACAATTACTGACAGATCTACCAAAAGGTTAATTTTCACAGGTAAGTGTGTGTTTATCCAATCGTAAACCTCCCCATGATAGCTAATGGCTGCACTTCACATGATATTAGGGTTAGACCACTCGCCTCTCACCTACACGGCCCGGGATCGATCCCAAGTGACCACATGAGAGATTTGTGGTGGACAAAGTGGCGCTGGGACGAGTTTTCTCCGGGTTATCCGGTTTCCCCCGCCATCGCATTCCACCTGTGCTTCATCTTCATTCATGTATCATCAGTGTCACTGCCTGCGATGCCATAAGTTTAAAAAAAAAATGTCAGCCACTACATTTTCAGATGATCACGCCTTTTTAGGGTTAAATATGCATACATAAATAAGATTCTGTGGTGTTAAATATCCAATTAAGCAGTAAATTTAGACTGTAAGTTTTAACCCAGTATAATAGTCAATACGTGTGGTGTTTCGTTGTAGTTTCTCGAATAGGAGAAGCAAAAACAGGGAAAGTGACATGAGCTTCAATGCACAGAGTAGTGTACTTATTTAAGTGATTTTTGGCGCTATTATTATAAAATATGTTATACATTATTAATAGAACGATTTTGTAATATTTGTTAGATTTAGATTTCCAACTTGGAAAGAAGCTTGGGTAAAGGCAATTCGCAAACAAAATTGACAACCGACTCCGGTTTATAAGAAACCTCTTGCTAATTCGCCCATTTGGCAGGTATAGAGAGAAATAAATAATATCAAATTTTGAGCTTATGATGCCAGAACTGTGAAAATAGGGGCTGTGTTCCTCGAACTCGAAATGCAATGCTAAGTATCGCAATGTTCCTCGACCGATCCTTGATTAACATCACACATTCTACTAAAGCTTTAAACAATGCTGTAATATATGGTGCAGCCTTTTGTAACATTAACATTAGTTTTAAGTTATGACCTTACTGCAATTTTACCAGTTTGTCAGTAATCATTTCTGAGAAGAACAAAAATATGATAATATTAAGTAAACGTTCAACTAGAGATCTGTGCCCATCCATTGTCCTTTGTTCTTCACTTGAAATACTTGGAAAAACAACTAATTTCAACAATGTTGCGCAAGGTGTATATGGTAGGGAGCAGTAACCAAGATGGCGGCATGGCGGCAGCTTGATTCTGCAAAACGGTAGCGGTGCTCTTAATACATTTGATCAAGTAAAATTTTGGGTTAAGTGGAGAAATTTAATACATAAAAGCTATCATCAAATAAAAGCTTATCAATTGCCCAACCAGTTTTACTTGCTTTATAGTTATGCCATTTCTAACCTTAGAAATGGCTGTTTTGACATAGAAGAAAATAAAGAAAGAGGTGGAAAACATTAGGAGTAAAGGAAAGAAAGAGATTCTGAAGATGCATGAATGTTACTTTGTGCATTTCTCCTTAATGTAATTCATTACCTATGCCAGGTATATCCGCTACACTATGGATGCGCTGGCATTACTGTTATTATGCCAATGACATCTTGGTTGCCCACGCTGTTAACTGCATATGTCATCCTTTCCACACTACCTTATGGGTGCTCTGACTTCGTCCTTTTCGCAATACCCACTATATATGCTACATTGCGCTTTTCAGATGCAATGGCATTATTAGACATTGACAATGGGAAAATTCCTGTTGACACTTTTACTGGCCTCATTTCGTGTCCATCAAATTTTTGCCACTTCACAAAGTCAAAGGAAGAATTAATTTCGAAAGTGTTTCCAAATATTGGTGCAAATTACAAAAACTAAGCTTGGTTGAACGAACGAGCCATTTTAGCAGCAACTAATAAGAATGTAGATGATTTGAATGTAAAAATTCGGGGTAAAATTGATGAACATATGCATTCATTTAAGTTGAGCAATACCATTACCAATCCAAATGAAATCGTCACTTATTTAACTGAATTCCTAAATTCATTGGATTTGCCAGGATTTCCGCCACACAATTTATAATTAAAGTTTGACTCGGTGATAATTATACTACGCATTATCAATCAGCCGAAATTATGCAACAGAACTAATCTCACTGTTAAAAAAATTATGAAAATTTTGATTTAAGTTACTATAACATAGGAAAGTCCAAAGGTGAGGATATACTTATACTCCAAGAATACCACTCATGTCAACCAACGTTCCTTTGAATTTAAGCACGCATTGCATTCGCAATGAAAATAAACCCCAAGGCCAATCGTTAGAATTGTGTGTAATATACCTTGAATTGTGTTTTTCGTATGTTGTACATTGCGTGCTCAAGAGTCGGCAAACCATCGTCGCTATTTTTACTTTCTCTACACGCACTATGTTCTTAGTGTATAGAGGCGGTATTGCATTCCGCCCAAAAATTTGATACCGGGATTTCAACGGAAATACATGCTTTGGGTCCCCCTGAATCCAAAAAAAAAAAAGCATTTTCAGAAAAAGGTCTATGTGTGTGTGTGTCTGTGGACAGCATAGCCCAAAAACGAAATGACCGTCAAAAATCAAACTTGGTATTTAAACTTGATATCTTCCAAGGATGCGACACGAAGATTTTCAGGAAAATCCCTCATCCTTAACCACCCTTTTATGGACTTTTTTTCGAAAATTTTGATTTTCTTAAAAATGCCTAACAATTTTGATTAAAATCGTATTAAAAATATTTACCTGACAAATAAAATGTATATCTTGAATTTTCTGGTAATAGCCTCTGAAGACTACTTTATTCTGGATCAATTTTACGGATTTTTGCATAACTGCTAAACCGTAAGAGGTTGACAAAAACTTACCATACCAAAAATGTAGAACATCTTAAAACACACAATTTATGTCATATACATTTTTTTCGTGGAGGTGATCGTTTTTTAGATATTCCTTGTTTTTGGTTTCACCTTTGAAAAACTGATACTTTTCTCATACAGAAATTTGTCAACTCCTGTCCATACAAACAAATGAACTTCAGTCGCATAGCAACCAGCTTTTGACTATCACTTTAACGTATGATACTCCCTTATTTCGTTATACTAACAGGGAAGCAAGAAATAAGAATATTTCTGCTAATTTTTTCTCGATTAGCATGAAGTAAATAGAAGTATAAGCGTTTTAACAATAATTTTTTGCAGAGATGTAGAGAAAGTCACGTGAATGGAACACATCAGATTTTTTTCTTTCCGGAAGGAAAATTGTACATTACAAGGCATTACTATAAATTGTTGTCAAATTAATTAATTGTAATTTTATTTCATTGCATGGTCGTACTGTAAACAGAAGATTTTGTCTGAATTTTTTAGTTTCTCTGCTATGTACATAGTATATAGAGAAGATATTGCATTCCATCCAAAAATTCGATACCGAAATTTCACCGGAAATACATGTTTTGGACCCCCTGAATCCAAAAAAAGCATTTTACAAAAAGGCACGTGTGTGTGCTAGTGTGTGCATGTGTTTGTCTATGTGTGTGCGTGTGTGTGTGTGTGTGTTTTTGGTCTGTGTGGCTGTGGACAGCATAGCTCAAAATCGAAAATCGTTGAATACCAAACTTGGTTTCTTCTAAGAATGAAACACGAAGATTTTTATGAAAATTCCCCACCCTCATCCTTTGGAACTTTTTTCGAAAATTTTGAGTTTCTCAAAAATAGCTCTAATGATTTTGATTAAAATATCGTATATTAAAGATATTTACCTGACAAACAAAATGTATATCTTGAATTTTCTGGGAATAGCCTCTGAAGACTACTTTATTCTGGACGAATTTTACGGAATTTTGCATAACTGCTAAACCTTAAGTCTTAGATAAAAACTTACCCAACAAGAAATGTAGAGCACGCTAAAACACACAATTTATGTTATATACATTTCTTTCGTGGAGTTGATCGTTTTTTAGATATTCCTTGATATTGGTTTCAGCTATGATAACTTACTTTTCTCATATAGAAATTTGTCAACTGCTGTCAAACAAAGGAACTTCAGTCACATCACAACCAGCTTTTGACTATTACTTTAAGCTATGGTACTCCCTTATTTCGCTTCTACATACAAGGAAGCAAGTAACAAGACTATTTCTGCTAATTTTTTTCTCGATTAGCCTAAAGTAAATAGAGGCATAAAATCTTTAACAATAATTTGTTGCAGAGATGTGGAGAAAGTCATGTGAATGGAACACATCAGATTTTTTTCGTGGAGTTGATCGTTTTTTGAGATATTCCTTGTTTTTGGTTTCAACTTTAAAAAACTTATACTTTTCTCTTACAGCAATTTGTCAACTCGTGTCCATACAAACAAAGGAACTTCACTCACATGGCAACCAGCTTTTGACTATCACTTTAACCTATGGCACTCCCTTATTTCGGTTCTACTTACAAGGAAGCAAGTAATAAGACTGTTTCTGCTACTTTTTTTTTTTTTTTTTTGATTAGCATGAAGTAAATGGAAGCATTAACTTTTTAACAATAATTTGTTGCAGAGATGTAGAAAAAGTCATATTTTTTTTTGGATTCAGAATCCTCAAATCACGTACTTTCGGTGAAGTCTCGTATACAGTTTTAGGAATGAATAAAATGTTTTCTCTACTTATGTACATGTGTAAAACTATTCAGCTGTATTTCGTTTATAATCTTCATAAAGAAAAATAGTTCCGCTGAGAGGAAATCCTCTAAGTTATTGAACTCCTTCCTGCATCGTTTCACAGTTTATCCAATTTTATTTGGCAGCACCACAAGACATATAAATGATTAAAATTTGAGATTCAAAACGTATAATTACACTACCCAATATTAAATTTATTATAGAGATGATAATACGTGTTTTTAGTCAATTTTCACACGTATGTTTCAAAACTAATGCTCAAAATGGCACATCACGTCACAGTTTTTAGATATTTTAGATACACAGCTTTGAAAACGAGTTTACTAACCAGCGTGTATCAGGTTAACCAACTTGTTCTACAGGATTACTTACGCAAGTACTTATAAAATGTAAGCAGGAAAACATGGCGTACAATTTAACCAAGCGTTTGTCAGTAACACCTGTTTTGTATTTGACTGTACTTCTGTAGAAGCAGACACGGAAAGGAGTGAAATCCAGGTAGAGACCTTTAACCGGATGTTGACATTGATACCTGGGTTGGGATTCATCAAAGCTTAGCATAATGGTAATGAACTTCTATTTGTTCCAGTTTTCCATTCTATAGGTCTTAAAGAAAGTTCTGAAAGTGTGGCCAAGATTCTATGTGTTCTAAAATATGAAGTTCGTTGTTGCAAAAAATGTGGTGACCTTATGGTTTGCTGCTTTGATTACAAGGGGGATTCACAAAATATTGTTGTTTTTTTTGAGTTTGTGGGACGCCCTTGATACACAAAAACATTATGTGGCACAACAGTGGGGCTAGTGGCAGGAATATGTCCCACGGGAGAGTTATGTAAAAAACTGCCTGATAAGACTCTTCTCCCTCCCTCACATATAAAACTTCGGCTCATGAAGAATTTTGTTAAGACATTCAACAAGGACGGTAGTGAATTTCCATACTTGCAAGGAAGGTTTTTACAGTAAACATACGCAAAATTTAAAGAAGGAATTTTTGTTGGACCTCAAATCCGAAAACTCTTGGAGGACTAACTTTTTCAGAAAACGTTACAAACGGTGGGATTAAAAGCTTGACAATAATTTACAAATGCTGTGCGTGGTATTTATGCAAACACAAAGAAAACGTAAAACCTTGATCTTATGTTTTTTGAAATGCTACAAAGGCATGGATTGTAGAATGTCTTTGAGCATCTATTTCCTTCATTCCGGGAAATCTGGGTGGCGTTTGTGACGAACGGTTTCATCTGAACATTTCCGACATGGAGAAGAGGTACCAAGATCGTAAGGACCCAGTAATGATGGAGGATTATTGTTGGTTTCTTGTGAGGGAAAGCAGACAGGAGTACAAGAGGCAATCACATGCTACCAAGCACTTTTAAGCACAGCTACAGATATGTCTCTTAAACATATAGTCAAATAGTATCGCTTGCTTGTAAAACAACATTTTGAATTAGTCATAATTCATCATACTGTAGTGTTTAACGCCCGCTTTTACAACTTGTGGCACGGCAGGCGATGGCACAGGTGATACGTGGATTGAAGATGGAGCACCGGTGGAATGCGATGGCGGGGGAAACCGGGAAACCCGGAGAAAACCTGCCCCTGCGCCGATTAGTCCGCCAGAAATCTCACATGTGGTCGCTTGGGATCGAACCCGGGAATGACTAGGTGAGAGGCAAGTGATCTAACCACTCGGCCACGCCGCGGCCTCATATACCATATAGGTATCATTATGTTACAATAACTAATGTAACAGAATACCTGATCTGAAACTTCTTAGGTGAGAATCTAAATGTCATATCTTTTTAACCTGACTGATAGGAGATTTCTGTGGCAGTTTTCGAAATCAGCACATACTACTTTCTCTACACGTACTATGTACATAGTGAATAGAGAAATTATTGTAATGCACCCAAAAATTCGATACCGAGATTTCACCGGAAATACGTGTTTTGAGACCCCCTGAATCCAAAAAAGCATTTTTAGAAAAATGTCCGTATGTGTGTTTCTGTGGGTAGCATAACTCAAAAACGAAAATTCCGTTAAAACCAAACTTATTACTTAGGTTTGGTATCTTCCAAGGATGCGACACGAAGATTTTCAAGAAAATTCCCCCGCCACCAACTACCCTTGATGTGGAACTTTTTTTCGAAAATTTTTTCGCAAATGGCTCTGACGATTTTGATTAAATATTGTATACTAAAGATATTTATCTGACAAACAAAATGTATATCTTGAATTTTCAGGGGATAGCTTCTGAAGACTACTTTATTCTGGATGAATTTTATGGAATTTTGCATAACTGCTAAACCATAAGAGAGGGACAAAAACTTAGCACACAAAAAATGCAGAGCACGTTAAAACACACAATTATTTATGTCATATGCATTTTTTTTTTTTTTTTTTTTGGTGAAGTTGGTCGTTTTTTAGATATTCCTTGATATTGGTTTCACCTATGGAAAACATACTTTTGTCATACAGAAAGTTGTCAATTCTTATCCATATAAACAAAGGAACTTCAGTCACATTGTTTTTGACTTATACTTTAGCCTATAGTACTCCCTTGTTTCGCTTCTACTTACAAGGGAACAAGTAATAAGACTATTTCTGCTAATTTTTTCTCCATCACCATGAAATAAATAGAAGTATAAGCTTTTTAACAATAATTAATTTGTTGCCGAGATGTAGAGAAAGTCATGTGAATGGAACACATCAGATTTTTTCCGTGTAAGAATTACCTACTTTTATCGCGGAGGTATGGAGAGGGTTTTTTTTTGGGGGGGGGGGTAGTATTATTCTAATTGTTGCAAATGTAAAAGCAGTTTTATTTATGGACGCTCTTTAACTGCTGTGGTTCTCAGCGTCCCATTCTATATTGTGGTGAAAGACCACTTAATTTTGCTCAGAGGCCTCTATATCTTACTTGAGGTTCTTTTACTTGCCGTAAATCTACGACACGGGATCAATGGCTTTACTTCCCTTGCTAAGGAGTTTTACGCTCGAAGAAATCCGTCGTCCTCCGCCGGTTATAATTGTTGCAGCCCATTCTCTTCTCACCAATGAAGGCTTAAGCGAAGAGTGTTATAAGCAATTTTATTGTATTACCTATAAAAGTAACCCAATTTTGAGCTGAAATATTAAATTTAGCATTCTTGTTTCTGACATACTTGAAAACAAGATGCACAAATTAGTGTATTTATTCTATTTTTAATAGAAATAATGAGGCGTTGGACCCCATTTGGTTAGCCTATGAGATATCGGGGTACTTCATTCAGAAACTGTAGGGACTTATTCTTTGCGTCTCATAACACCTGGTTCCGGCCACCAGGTGTATCTTAATACTTCATTCCTCCCTCATTACAGCATCCCCCGTGAGGCGTACGTACTATAACCTCCGATTCGGTGCCGTATTCATTCGACCGTTTCCTTAGAATCACAATGCCAAACCGTTCTCTTCTCATGCCTTCTCTCCTTTTCTATTGCCTTGTATTCTCCTCTTTTTACATTTCTTCTCTTGTATTCTCTTGTCCTTCTTTGTCTTCACTTGTTTTCTTTTGTGTTCTCTTTTCTTCTTTGCTCTTCTCATCTCATGTCTTCTCTTCTTTCTCTTTCCTTCTCTTCTTTCTCCTTTCTTCTCTTGTCTTATCTTCTATTCTGATGTCTTCTCTTTTGTTCTCTTCTGTTTTCTTGTCTTCTCATTTCTTCTCTTCTACAATCATACTGCGCTTTGATCATTACTTGTTGGTTACTACTCTACTCATTTGGAAGTCACAATGAGGACGCCGTGGCAGAAATTCACGTCGTTAACAGCATTTTATGAAACAGATAATCAAGCGGAGGAGCGGTGATCGAGATGTTAGACTTCTCTCACCTAGGCGTCCCGGGTTCGATCCCAGGAACTGGATGCGGGGTTTCTGGAGAACTGTGTACGAGACTGATCCCCCATACACCTCAACAGGCACTGTCTGTAAGGGGGGGGGTAATACTTACATGCAAGGAGGGTAAAATGAAGGAGTGAGTCAAACCAATATGTCTCCAAGTAAGACTGTACGTATGTACGTCCTGTTCGTATCTAGCGCTGTCGAGTACTTCAGAATCGCCATTCCTAAAGTTACTTGTAAGCGTCATACTTCTTAAACGTTCAATATTCTGATCATCTCCTAACTTCCTTATGTTAACCTTATCTACATCTCTCCCCTTTTACCTGCCCCAGCACATCACATATTCCCAAGCCAAAGTCTTCCTAGCTCCCAAGCCTCTAAGGCAACGGTTCCCAACCGGTGTGCCCCGGCACCCTAGGGTGCCGTGTGATTGGCTAAGGGGTGCCGCGAGATTTTGAGATAAACAAAAAAGAATACCTTCTACTCAAGCCTTAAGTCTTGTAAGGTCTTGAAATAAAATAAGTCAAATCAATTACTCTCATGCACGAAAGATGGTGATAGTGGCCGATTCATTTCAATAATTCAGTTATACTAGTATCCCACAGATGGCATTACAGCTATACCCTGCCGAACATTCCCGAGACTACTCGCTTCCTCACGAACATTCCCGAGACTTCCACATGAATATATAAAAGTGTACGCCGCTTGGCGCTTTCAGTTGTCTTCCTCGCGTTGATTCACAGTGTTTAGCTATGGATAAGTTCATTGTTAAACGTAAACGCCAGGACAGTGAAAGTGAACAGTCGGCTCCTACTGCTTGCTTTAAGAAGCCAAATCTTACAGTTTCTCCCGGACCGTCGAATTCACAACATAAAGAAGACAAACGAAAGAAGAGAACATACCAGGACAGTTACTTAGCGTATGGATTTAAGTGGAATAACAACGAGGAAAACCCTATCCCTGTGTGTTTAGTTTGTGGCAAAACACTTAGCAACGAGGCCATGGTACCTAGCAAACTGAAGCGGCATCTTACAACAAAGCATCCTAGTGTGTCAACGAAAAGTGTAATGTATTTTTCACATATATTAGAAGGGGAGAAGAAAACAGCTGTGCGAATGGTAAAGAGAATGACCATAGGTGATACTGCTCTTGAAGCCTCATTTAAAGTAGTAGAACTGATAGCTAAAAAAAAAGAAACCTCATACTCTTGGAGAGGAAATCATTGGCCGTGCATGTCAAGTTATAGTTTCAACAATACTTGGCGAAGGAGCAGCTAATCAAATTTCGAAAGTTCCTCTGTCCAACAACACAATCAGCCGCAGGATATCTGAAATGTCATGCAATATCAACGAACAAGTCACGGAGAAAATAAAAACTTATAGAACATTTGCTTTGCAAGTAGATGAGAGTCTCAATATTGGTGACAAACCGCAACTCCTTGGTTTTATCAGATATATTGATGAAAAAGATATTAGTGAACAGTTTCTGTTCTGTAGACTGCTGGAGACTACAACCACAGGCCATGATATTTTCGTTTCTATTAATTCCTATCTCAATGACCATGATCTTTCATGGAAAGACTGTTGTGGTATATGTACAGATGGTGCACCATCTATGTCTGGGAAAATTAAAGGTTTTACTGCCAGAGCTCTCAATGAAAATCCATCCATTATTATAACTCACTGTTTTCTGCATAGAGAGGCATTAGTCGTGAAAGCGTGTAATGAAGATTTTGCTGAAGTGTTTAACCAAGTTGTGAAAATGGTGAACTATATGAAGTCTCGACCTTTAAAGTGCAGACTTTTTGAACAGTTATGTCGCGCAACGGATGCAGCTCATACCTCTTTGATACTTCACACAGAAGTAAGGTGGTTGTCGCGGGGTCGTGTATTGAACCGGTTTCTCGAACTTAAAGAACAGCTAAAAACTTTTTTTAAGGATGAAAATCAAGACACATTTAATGAGCTCTAAGTGATTCTTGGTGTGTTGAACTGTCGTATCTGGCAGATATTTTTCATAAGCTGAATGAACTGAATGTTTCGATGCAGGGTCGACATGAAACAATAATCTCTTCAACCAATAAAATGAAAGGTTTTAAAAGAAAACTTAGTTCTTGGAAGTCTGCAGTTCAAAAAGGAGATTTGTCGAACTTTCCATCTCTTCTTAATGTGGCAGGAGATAAAGATCTGGGTAAACTGAAAGACCGCATTTGTGATCACTTATCAAGATTGCAAGATGCAATAGATGCGTACTTTCCAACTATTTCCACTACGAATCTCGACTGGGTCGTCCCACCATTTGATTTCGTAGATAGTGCAGAGGAAATAGATTTCACTGCTTGCGAACGAGATGAATTTATTGATCTTTGCGCTGATTCCACACTCAAAGGTAAGTTCACCAAGAGTGAGGCGTCGGTGGCTAGTTTTTGGCTTCAACGGAGAGAGGAGTACCCTAACCTAATGAAGAAAGCAATTAACGCACTTTTGCCCTTTTCAACATCCTATCTATGCGAGCAAGCCTTCTCTGCTATGGTGACAATAAAATGCAAAGCAAGAAATAGACCGAATAACCTTGAGGATGATTTGCGTGTTTCACTGTCAACTGTAAGACCCGACATCACATATCTGTGCTCTAAGCATCAATCACAAGTTTCACATTAATCATTAATCGAACAAAATTTATTGATGTATTTTTACTCAGTGATTGTAGTAAAGTTTACTGTATTATGTTATAGTGTACGTTATTATTATATAATATTTCAATAAATTAACATATTAAGCTTAATTTTCTTTTAATTCAAGGAAGGGTGCCCCTGGTGTTTAATGTTATTCCCAAGGGTGCCGTGAACTTCAAAAGGTTGGGAAACACTGCTCTAAGGTATACCGGTTGTGGTGAGAGGTAGAGCAAACCTCGAACCCGGGTACCCAATAATGTCTACTTTTGTGTGTGTTTGCGCGCACTAATACTTTCTCTATCTCTTTCTGCCGTTCACAAATTATTATCTCACTTCAAAATATTTCATTTTATTATTATATTCTGTTTATTTACTACCTGAAAGCAATTTCACTGGCTGTTCCCTAAAAATCAAAAAATACGTCGTATTTGTAATCCAATTCGCTGGGCCAGTTTTTGAGAAAATAAATAGTGATGAAACATTTTCCTGTAAAGAGTAGTTTGGGGTGGATGACATTTCTAGACAGTTTTCGTGTTGTATGTTTGGTAGTTGCTCTAAATAAATACGCAGGCTGTTATATTTATGGGTGTTAGTGTAAAAGATAGACCTAAAAATCTGATGTGTTACAGTCACTCTCTAGCTGCTCTACAAACTTCTTACAAAATATTCTTCTTCTTTCTACACAAGGCCAATCGAGATAAACATTAGTTGAATGTTCTATTACTTAGTCCTTATAAGTAGAAGGGAATTAAAGGAATGCGCTATGCTAAAGTGATAGTCAAATGTTTTAATAGTTAACGTTATTCCACTGTCATTGCAGATCGCTTCTTTGTTTGGCCAGGAGTAGAACTAAAGAAAAACGGAAACTTCCTGTCTGAGAAAAGTATTAAATACTTCACAATTGAAACAATAATAAGAAATATCTCGGAAACGGTTACTTCCACAACAAAACGTAAAGGACATAAATTGCGTGTTTTGACGGGATCTACATTTTTGTGTAATAAGTTTTTGTCTATCTCTTACGGTGTAGCAGTTTAGTAAAATTCATCCAGAAGAAAGAGGTCTTCAGAGGCTATTCCCTGAAGATTGAAGAACTATGTTTGATATTTAAATAGGTTTTATATACGGAATTTTAATCATTATCGTTAGTCAGTTTTGAGAAAATAAAAAAATCGAACATTTTTCCACGTTAAGGGTAGTTTGTCTTGGTGGGATTTTCTTGAAATTCTTCGTATCACATTCTTAGAAAATACTAAACCTAAATACAAAGTTTGGTATTTAACATTCTTTTCGTTTTTGAGCTATGCTATTCACAGACAAACACACCCATACGGACCATTTTCTAAATATGCCTTTTACGGGCTCAGGGGACCTCAAAACATATATTTTCGGTAAAATTTCAACATGACATTTTTGTACGCAGTATAATACCTTGTCTATTCACTATATAACATTGTGTATGCGGGCTAAAGAAGGTAAAAATTTGGAACTGTTCCGCCTTAAGCTGCCCATTGCTACCGTTTATTGCGGTTGTTAAATTTATCAAAATGTGTGTTTTCTTTTAACAACGAAGTCACAATATTTTATGGAATGATGACACTCGCATGCCCAAAGAAGTACAGGATTCCTAGAAAAAAGGTACACACATTTTAACATATGATATCTGCGTATTATTTTCGTATATTGAATTATTCGTGGAATAAGTAAAATGGTGTTTTCGCCACAACCGTCGCAAACATATGGCTCTTATGGCTAATATTTGACAAACGATACTAATTCAGAATGTTCGGAGCGTATGAGGAATGCAAATCCATTTTAAAATGGTGGTTCAAGTTTAAACATGTGAATGAGCAATTTGCAGCACAACCTTCAAATCGCATGAATATGTGATAAGTTTGAGATGTATGGTAGTCTTTGTCCACAAGAGAGAACACGGATACCTCTTTACACTACATGTCCTCCTCCTTCTCCTCCTCCTCCTCCTCCTCCTCCTCCTTTTTTTTTTTTTTTTTTTAATTTTTTATTTTTAAAAACACAGTTCCGGAGGTTTGTCAGGACTCCGGCGCTATATTCCATTTTTTCCAGTTTCCTATATTTCCTTAGTAGACCTTATTATTCTTAACGTTTTCCTTTTACATATGCATACACTAACATAGACACATTTAAACACAGAAACACCTATGCCCAAGGCGGGACTCGAACCCACGATCCTGTGCACCACGAAGCGCCATAGCGAGACACTTTAACGAGCGCGGGATCGGCCCTCCTTCGGGTATGTTCCAGAAAATTTACAACTTCACCACAGAAGTCTTAGGTTAGCAGAGCGAGTGTACGACGCATTCTGAAAGCCGCTAAATGGAAAGTGTAAGTGCCAAGATAATTTAAAGCATCAACCACATGGATTTTCGTAAATGGCTGCCGTATCCGATAAATAAGCATGAAGAGTTTGTAACAGAGTTTGTGTGGGATGCTGAGACCCAAAGTAAGTTCTAGTATCTTAAAACTGAAACCAATAACTTGGAATATCTCGAAAGTGGCTAACTCTACACACAAAATAGTATACGACATAAGAAGGACCTATCTGCAATGTCATATTCTCCACATTTTTCTGGAAACGAGTTATTGATATATCATTATTGTTCACTTTGACATGTACTTTATTCTGAAGCTATTCACCAGCAAAACTCACAGTGTTATATTTAAATCTAATGCTGAAAATTAGGTTTATAAGCAATACTAAACTTCTCTACTCAGGAATCCAGTGCAAAACGCACATTTTTTTCTCAGTCAATGGGGAGGTCTATTTTGATCACGTGATGCAGTCATGTGACACATATTGTCAGCAACAGACTAATATGTTTGGTTAAGAATATAGTGCAAGGTTCTCGTTTTTTATTAATAATGAGTATTATAATGGATCTTAGTGTTAAACCTATTGATAGAAACATTGGGGACGTCCCAATGCTGAAATGGAAGAGAGCTCGGGACAAGAAAAACATGTAAACGTAAAACAGCACTCTAGTTCAGTACAAACCTAAACTTGTAGCTTTGATGGATTATGTGGGATTTTCAGATGAGAAAATTAGTTTCTAAAACCATTTCCGTTTTCTTTTTTTCTTGATATGCGGCGTAGGGCTTCCCAAAATTTCCATTGCAATGCAACACTTTAACAAGATATTTTTATAGTGTTTAACGCCTGCTTTAACCACTTGTGGCACCGCACTGATGATACATGAATGAAGATGGAGCACCGGTGGAATGCGGAACCCGGAGAAAACTCGCCTCTGCGCCGCTTTGTCCACCACAAATCTCCCATGCGCTTGCTTGGGATCGAACCCGGGCCTTATAGGTGAGTGGTGGGTGATCTAACCACTCGGCCACGGCGCGGCCTTTAACAAGAGATTAGGAGATTATATATACCATTCTGTTCCGAAAAGACAAAATTTATCAAGATAAGTTTATATTCAAACATTATATATGCAGCCAATCAAAAGAAGGTACCACACACAAAAACCGGCTAGAGTTAAATATTCCAATCGCAATCGAAATAAAGAAATGAACCTTGTATATTACAATACTTTTCTCAAAGCTTTACATGTATCAAGATTCCGAGAGAATCGTATTGCAGAAATATACTACAACAAAGGTGAAATGTCTAAAGAAAGAAGAGCAGGAAACACCACTGGAAGTAAATGTGTTGCAAAGAAGGAAAATCTAATGCAGTTTCTGAATAAATTTAGCTGCAGTGAAACCCATTACTGTGTCCAAAGGACTGGTCAGAAGTATCTTCCAGCGAAAGTAAATATAACAAAGCTTTGGAGAATGTAAAGCGCTGAAACTGGAGATGAATCTTTAAAAGTGCCGCAGCATTACTTTAGGTACATATTCAACCAATCATATAACTTAAGACTTGGGAGTCCAAGGGTAGACGTGTGTTCACTTGTTTGACTCTTCAAGAAAACAAAATCTGATGTGTTCCATTCACATGATCTTTTGTACATTTTGCTAATAAATTATTGTTAATAAGATTATTCTTCTATCTACTTCATGTTAATCAAAATAAACAATAACAGAAACGGTCTTATTACTTAGTTCCTTATAAGTAAAAGGTAAATAAGGAATAAGCCTAAACCGAAAGTCAAACGTTTTAAAATGTAGTTGCTTGGGGTTGAAATTCGTTTCCCTGCGTGGCCAGGAGGTGACTAGATCCTGTATTAAAAACTGTTAAGTGTTTTAAAGCTGAAAATAATTAAAACGAATACCTCAAAAACGGACAATTCCATGAAAAAAAAAAATGTATGGCATTAATTATGTTTTTAACGAGATCTACATGCTTTGTGAAATAAGTTTTGTCTATTTCTTGCGGTTTACTGGTTATGGAAAATTTAAAAATAATCCATTCAGAATAAAGAGGTCTTTAGAGGTTATTCCCAGAAAATTCAAGATATACATTTTATTTGTCCTGTAAATATCTTAAATATAAGAGATTTTAATCATAACCTTTAGAGCCATTTTTTGGAAAATCAAAATTTTCGAAATGCTTTTAGTGTAAAGGGTAGATGTTGTTGGGGCATTTTGTTGAATACTTCCGTGTCGCATCGTTGGAGGACACTGAACTTAAATATCAATATTTAATGGACTTTTCGTTTTTGAACTATGCTGTCTACAGACTCATACACGCAAACAGATATGCACAGGAACATTTTTTGTAATGATGCTTTTTGGGGAAGGGGGGATTCAGGGAGTTTTAAAAAACGTAATTCTGGTAAAAATATTTTGGGTGCAATGCAATAACTTCTGTATACACTATATAAATAGTACGTGTAGAAAAACTAATAAAAGCGTGCAGAAATGAAGCTGAGAAAACATATCTAATAACAACAAAGCGAGTACATGGGTTATGATGTGAAAGGTTACGAGCTTTTTAAAGAAAAGTAAGATGATCTGCAAATATTGTCTTTTGGTGTCCAAAGAACCAACCTCTCCAAAAACTGGCAGACCAGTCCACTACTTACAGTAGACAACTGTAGTTAAAATGTTGTGTGGTCAAAAGGAATTCTAGAACAAACTTACCAAAGACAATGTCACCTCGTAGATGTGGTCGGCAAATGAGTTTGGTAAAAGATCAAACGTTACAGCGCCGTGTTTATTTCATAGCCTTAATTCCATTGTATGACTCTTTACAATGTTGTTCTTCTAATTAGAGATGGCTGTGGGGTCAAAACAAGAACAGTATTTTACTCACCATGTTCTGCAGTTGGTTTGAGAACAATGTACCAGCTAACATCAAGGAAATTCAGCCCCCCCCCCTAGACAGAGTATTCGGATACGTTGAGAAGGACATCTTAGGCAATCATAAGCCCAGAAAAGCATGTTAACAAGGTCGACAGGTTTGCTACAGTAAAAACCCTAGGTGATGATGTTATAAACAGCAACGAGAGAAATGATGAAAAACCCAGCTAGTCTGCATTTTGGTATTCTGGTTACAAAGCAATTTTACTTATCCAGAAAACCTTCTAGTAATACAACTCCATTTTGGTTAAAGAGGGAATTTCTAATACTTTGAAAAGTGATTTTTCAGCAAGAACAAAAAATCTTATGTGTTACACTCACATGACTTTCTCTAGCCGTTCTATAAACTTCTTACATAAGATTATTCTTCTTTCTGCACCTTGTTAATCGAGGTATTCAGCACAATGTTCTTATTACTTAGTTCCTTATAAATAGGAAGAAAATAAGGGAATACACTAGGCTAAATCGATAGTCAAATATTTTAAAAACTGTCGTTATGCGATTGTCATTACAAATCGCTTCTTTTCTTGGCCAGGAGTAGAGCAAAAGAAAAACGGACACTCCCGTCTGAGAAAAGTATAAGTACTTCACAACTGAAACTAATAACAATGAATACCTTGAAAACGGTAAGCTCCACGAAAAAAATGTATATGACGTAAATTGTGTATTTTAACAAGGCCTATATTTTTTGTATAGTAAGTGTTTGTTTATCTCTTACGGTTTATTAGTTATGCCAAATTAAGCAAAATTCATCCAGAATAAACAGGTCTTTAGAAGCTATTCCCAGAAAATTCAAGATATACATTTTATTTGTCAGGTAGATATCTTTAATATACGATATTTTAATCAAAATCGTTAGAGCCAATTTTAAGAAAAATAACATTTTCGAAAAAAGTTCCATGTAAAGGGTAGTTTGGGGTGGGGGATTTTTCTCAAAATCTTCGTGTCGCATCCCTGGAAGATACTGAACTTAAATACCAAGTTTGGTATTTTAGCTACTTTTCGTTTTTGAGTTATCGTGTTCACAGACGCACGGACACACACACACACACACGGACCTTTTTCTGGAAATGCTTTTTTTGGATTCAGGGGGTCCTAAAACATGTATTTCCGATGAAATCTCGACATCGAATTTCTGGGTGGAATGCAATACTTCTCTATCCCTATGTACATAGTACATACGGTGCAAGAGAAAGTAAAAATATAACGAAGAGCCGGAAGTAGCTGCATAATATAGTTGCACGGAACTAACGTCAAAGCAATTATATTGCCACAGACCAAAACAAAAACAATTTTAACTCTCTCCTGGAAAAACAATATGGAGAACATTGGCGATCTAAGGAGAATTTGAATTTTTTCGTCCATATTTTAAATGGGCCTGAAGTAAAAGTGCCATGAAAATATGACGAAGATGCCACGTTACGAAAGAACTGCAGATTTTCGAGATCTGAGTTCCTATAATAAACTGAACTGTTAGATGACAATCTATATTTTGTTTCAAGTTTTATTTCTATATCATGAGAATAATTTTTAAAATTTGCTATCTCAATAAACAAAGCTATGTGCCAAAAAGTATGCCTGTATTTAAATATTTTACCATAAAAACAAAAATTATCTTGAGTTGCATTTTCTTGTTTGAACATTTCTAGAACGATTACTGTCAAACTTAGTATTCTCCAAACTATAACAGTGCAGAACTCTCATTCTCCGTGTTAAAGTACCAAAGTTCATATTCTCCAGATTAAGAAGTATTTTTTCCCATTTTAGATTATGTGTATGACTTAAACAGAATTCAAAACCACATTGTGTGACTACATTAAAATTTTATAAAAAAGTTCAAATTTAAAAACGTTTTATTTAAACTAAAGGTTTTCGTGTTTTCTATAAAATATACAAAATTGGAGAACATTATTTGCAGTAAGGCCCCTCAAATTAGTGTGTGTTAATGAGATCTACATTTTTTGTGTAGTAAGTTCTTAGCTAGCTCTTACGGTTTACAAGTTATACAAAACTCATGGAGAATGAATAGATCTTAAAAGGATATTCCCTGAAAATTGATTTCGTTTGCCATAAAAATATTTCAAAAGCATATGACTACATAATAAAAATCGTTAACAAATTTTCAGAAAAGCATTTTCAAAACAAAACAAAAATGTTACATGTAAAGGATAATTGGGGCGATTCTCTTGAAACTTTTCGTGTTGCATCCTAGGAAGATACTGAGCTTAAATGCTAAGTTTATTATTTAACCGACTTTTTGGGTTTTGGATATCTTTGTGTTTGTGAGTGGTTGCGGATAATTCTTTTTATTTTGGAATGATCGTTTTTGTGTTTGGTACCATCTTGTATGTGCGGTGTGCGGGTTGTTTGTTCGTGGATTGTTTGTGTAATGTGTGTTTTGGGCTGCTAGTGTGTTTGGTGCAGGGTGATTGCGACGCTGTCTCATGTATCGCTTTTGCTCCATTAAAGAATCAGGGGCTCCGGGGTGCCTTCCGAAGTTTACTTCCGGTGTGGCTAGAGCGATTTCTGGTTCACCCCCGCTTCACTACTAACGCTGTTTAAGCAGCGATTCGTCGTTGTGGACACCACAGCCGTAGATTTCAGAACCGAGATCTGGAACATGAAAGTGTGCACACACATTTTTGCAAACATTGTATTTCTTTAAAGAAAATTATTACATTTTTATTAGAAAGATAAGTGTTTTGTATACTGCAAGTAATAAAATTCCGACAGAAAATGTCACGATGAAAATGTTATTTATTGTAAGCTGTAAAAGTTTATTGCAACGCGCAGATGTATAAAAGTGACT
Source organism: Hymenopus coronatus (assembly GCA_030762935.1). Lineage (NCBI taxonomy): Eukaryota > Metazoa > Arthropoda > Insecta > Mantodea > Hymenopodidae > Hymenopus > Hymenopus coronatus. Next base: position 15,772,204 of record CM060882.1, on the reverse strand, counting down.
ATTTTGTTTGCGACACATACACACCACTTCTCTTAGATCGCCATTCTCAACTTGCACAAGGTAAGAGTTTAACACTTGCTTATTTAAACAATGCTTCATTAGTAAACACGATGTTATCTTTGAGTGATTTAACGAATTTAAACATTTTATTGGAAAATCATAAGAGTGAATATTGCTTTTCTATGAAACTATAGGAAAACATATATTTTACATAGCACATTTATTTACTTTCAGATCGAGATGATGAAAGCGAGCTTGATCTTTATTCTCCTCCTGGCAACATTTATAATATGTGCCACTGCAATGCCAGAGAAAGACGAGGAAAACAACCCGACTACTGTTGCTGTATGTACTCATTCAAAATTAAATTTGTAACAATATTTTATTTTTGCTTATGCCTTTAGTCTTCCAACTGGATCGCTTAAGCTCTGAGCTTTATCTTACTCTATTACATACTTTGGTTACACTATTGCAATCACTTTGTTTAGAGAAGTATTGCAATCGTTGCGCAAGGAATACAAAGGTCCTAAATAAACATATACAAGGGTGGATGCGTAGGATTCCATGACCTGTGTCTTCTTAGCTTCCGGAGAAGGCCCACGCGGCCTTCTTCGGAAGCTAAGAAGACACATATACAAGGGTATTTCTTGGGTCAAGTTTCCCGCAAGTTGCTCGCAACAGGTCTATTTATTTGTTTGTGTATTTACTTGCAGATTTCGTTTCTGTTGCTTGTTACAAAACTGTATTATTCATTAGGAACTACTTGGGATATTTTATCATCTAGGTCCCAAGATAAATGTGAACTTTATACAAGCAGAAGCGTATTTGGGCCTGGACAGAATAGGCAGCGGTCTAGGGTGGCGGCGTTAAGGGACGGCTATTAAGCTGTAAACGTTTTAAACATTTTATTCACAACTCTCGAAAAGAGAACGTGAACTTAACCTACAATGAAATGGATATGAATAAGATTGGAAACATCATGTTTAATTTTATTAATGGTCTACTCTGGCGACGGATTCACTGTCATGTTTTCTGTTATATCGTTAGGAAGGCAAACCTTGTTGCTCGCGATTTATCTGACACTGTCATTGTCGACACTCAACAACGTCCATTCAAAATTCAAATTTGAAAAAAAAAACACCGTCTTTCTCTCAGCAGGCCACTTGGCTGGTTCAGCTTAATTTGAAACTGTAGAGAGTACAGTTGTGTACCATGTACATTGTGGACAGAGGAGATAGTTTATGCCACCCAAACATTTGATATTGGGGTTTGACCGAGCTATATGTTTTGGGACCCCCCAATCCAAAGAAGCTCTTTTTAGAAACGTGTGTGTGCGTCTGTCTGTTGATAGTAGAGCTTAAACACAAAAAGTCAATTCATTTCTAAAGTTAATATTTAAGTTCTGTATCTTTCGAGAATGCGACACAAAGGTTTAAAAAAAATCCCCTCTATCCAACTACACGGAACGTTTTTCGAAAATTTTTATTTTCTCAAAACAGCCCGTTACAATTTTATTAAAATGTCAAATGTGTAAGATATTTTCAGGAAAAACGAAATGTACATGTTGACTTTTCTGGAAATAGCCTCTAAAGAACTGTTAATTCTTAATGACTTTTGTATATATTTTTTTATAAAATATACATAAATGCAGATGTCATTAAAGCATCGTATTTATGTGATATCCGTTTTTCTGGGTTTTCGAGATATTCCGAGTTATTAGTTTCAGTTTTAGGATGCTGGAGACATCTTTATTTTTGTCTCTCTTTTGTTACTCCTAGAAGGCAAAGAAAACCAATTTTCAAAGTTTTCACTTAGCAACCGGCTTTTAAAATATCTGACTACCGCTTTAGCCTAATGTATTCCCCCATTTCCGTTCTACTTATAAGGAAGCAAATGATAAAGCCAATTCTGGCAATTTTTATCTTGATAATCATTACGTAGAAAAATGATAACTCAAGGAAAGTGTATTTGTGGAATAGCTAAAGAAAATTATGTGAATGAAACCACTCAATTTTTTTTTAATTTCTCTACTTTGTACATGGTACTACACTCCACCCAAAGATTCGAAATACACTTTTAGGATCCCTTGTATCCAAATAAACCATTTACAGAAAAAGGTCTGTGTGTCCGTGTGACAGAGCAAACGGTAACACAAAAACAAAACGTCGGTAAAATAACACACTTAATATTTACGTTTAGTATCTGCCAGGATGCGACACGAAGATTTTCAAAAAAATCCTCCCATCGCAAGCTACCCTTTACATGGAAACATTTTTGAAAATTTTGATGTCCTCAAAAGAATGCTCCGTTTTGAATAAACTACCATATATATTAAAGATATTTACATGTTAAATTAAATGTATATTTTGAATTTTATGGGAATTGCCTCTCAAGGGCTCTTCATTTTGGATAGATGTTGCTGAATTTTGTATAACTAGTAAATCGTAACAGATACTCGTAGATAAAAACGTCCTAAACATGAAGGGCACATTTCGATAAACACATTTTTGTCGTATAACTTTTTCGTGCAGTTTACCATTTTAGAGTTATTTCTTGTTACTGGTTTCAGTTTTAAAATATTTAAACTTCTCTCATCCGCGAATTTGTCATCAATGGATTTCAATCACATGGCAACCTGCTATTAAAAGATTTGACAATCACTTTACATACTTTCTTATTTCCCTTCCATTTACATGAAAATAATTATCAAGACCATTCTTCTAATGTTTATTTCGATTAGTATGAAGTCGATAGAAGAATATGCTTTCAACAATGATTTGTTACAGAAATGTAGAGAATGGACCCATAAGATTTGTGATAGTGTTTAACGCTCGCTTTTACTTCATATGACACCGCAGATGAGGACACTGATGATACATGGTATGGAGCACTGGTGGAATGCGATGGCGGCGAAACCGAGGTCCCGGAGAAAACTCACCACAAATCCCATATGCGGTCGCCTGGGATCGAACCTGGCTCGCCTTATTGAAATTTGTACGGTGCGAGGGCAAGAGTGCAATTGTATAGTGTTTATTTTGTAATTCATATTTTAGTATTAACTAAAATTGGTGACAGTCGGATAGGCTAAGTGGTTCTTGGTACCGGAAACTTGCGAAAGAGAAGGCAATACAGGAGGTTGTGAGAAAGAGGCCGAAAATTTAAAAATCAAACGCAGCCAGCTAGTTCCAACTCGAGAATGGAAACATAAGAGTGTAATAGCGTGGAGTTTAATAAAGTAGTGCAGCATGTGGTTTATGAGAGTTAGGCGTTTACTGTATTACATCATTTACGTTGATCCAAATTACGCTAGATCCTGTGCGTTTCACCCTTAATCGATGGACTAGACGTCTACAACACACGGAAATATCGCGAGCTCAAGGACTTCAACAATTGTCTAGGCGACTGTAAGCTTTAGGTTTTGCATCTCAAATAACCAATCTCAAAGGCCTTCTGTATAACACGGCTATGCTTTCTCAAATATTCCGCTTTCAAAGCCTAAACAATGGCTGTGCCATCTGTACAACTCTCTCTCTCTCTCTCTCTCTCTCTCTCTCTCTCTCTCTCTGTGTTGTGGTTTTGTTTTTTGTTTGCTTTCTAATATCAAGCGATTAAAGCCTAATGGATGCCTTGGTCATTTGCATAACATCACTTGGGTTTACCTTCTCACACAGTTGAGCGCCAACATCAACATTCAACACTCTACTCGATTGTTACACGGTCAAAACCTAATCAATGTTTTGTCCATCTGTCTAATGCGTGTTTGCTTTCTCAAATATCGGGTAATCAAAGCCTTACCGATGTTTTGGCCATTTGTATAACTTGGGTTTACCTTTTCAGTTAGTGCTAATAAACACGCAGCAGAGTGATCTAAAACGTCATACGATCTTCTAAATTATCACACGATCAAAGCCTAATCAATGTTTTGGCCATCTGTCTAACCCGTGTTCGCTTTGTGAAATATCGTGCGACCAAAGACTCATCGATGCCCTCTCCATCTACAATCACGAGTTTTCTTTCTCAAATATTACATGAACAGTGCCATCTATTCAAAGCAGGGTGGCTTTCTTAAATCCCACTCTCAAAGAATATTCAATTGTTATGCTATTAGTATATGCTGGGGTTGGATTCTCAAATATACCGTTCTCCTGGTTTCCCAACAATATAACGCGGCTGTGCTATTTCAAATGTACTGCTCTCAAAGCCTCGTTAATCGCTTTGTCATCTGTATTGTTTGCTTTCACAAACTTCCCGCTCTTAAAGCCAGTTTAATACAGTGCGTTCGCTGAGGGAACGAACTGTAGCTTGAAAATCTGTATAACACGGAATGCTTTAAAAAATGTTACGCAATCAAAGCATCACCAATGGCTTTGTTATCTGTGTAATTCGTTTTACTTTCTCAAATATTACTCATTCAAAGCCTCGTCAATGGTTTAACCATCTGTATAACACGGATACTCATTCTCAATAATTACGAGATCAAAGCCTCGTGAATAGGTTGACCATCTGTATAATGCGTATTTGCTGTCTCAAAACTCATGCGATCTATATAAGGCTGATTTGCTCTCTTAAATATCATGCCATCAAAGCTCATCAGTGACTTGCCCATCTGTATAGCGAGATTTGCATTCTCAAATATCTAGCAAGGTGAGCTTTGTCAATTGTTTGACTATGTGTTTAACGCGGGAGTGCTTTGCAAATATCAAACAGTCAGAGCTTAATCATAACAAGACCTTCCTATAACATGGGTTTGCTTTCTCATTTGCCAGGATCAAAGCCTAATCAAGGTTAGGCCATCTGTAACAGTGGTTTCATTTCTAAACTACTATAGGATCAAAATCTGATCATACCTTGGACATTTGCATAACGTGGGTTTGCTGTCTCAAATACCACAGGATTAAAGCCTGATCGCGTCTTGGCCTTCTGTATAACGCGTGTTTGCTTTCTCAATTACCACAGGATCAAATTATGATCACGAACTTTCTCAAGTATCACGCTATCAAAGAATGAACATGGCATGGCCAAATGTATACCGTGGATTTGCTTTCTCAATTAACACTCCATAAAAACCTGATCATGGCTTGGTCATCTGTATAACAGGGGTGCTGTTTTTCAAGCATCACGCGATGAAATCTCGTTAAGAGCTGGGCTATCTGTATATCGCGGGTTAGCTGTCTGAATTGCCACAGGATAGCAGCCTGATCACATCCGGTCATTTATATAAGGCGGGTTTGCTCTCTCAGTTACACAGGATCAAAGCCTATTTATGGCTTGGTCATCTGTATAACGCAGGTTTGATTTCACAGTTACCACTGGATGATAGCCTGATCATGGCTTGGCCATCTGTATAACGTGGGTTTGCTTTCTCAATTACCACTGGATCACAGTCTGTTCATGACTTGGCCATCTGTATAACAGATGTTTGCTCTCTCAATTACCATGGGATCGCATCCTGATCACGGATTAGCCTTAACCGGGTTTCCTATCTCAATTACCATAGAATAACGGTCTGATCATAACCGGTCATCTGTATAATGCGGGTTTGCTTTCGCAATTACCACGGGAACATAGCTTGATCGTGGCTTGGCCATCTATGTAACGTGGGTTTACTTTATCAATTACCACAGGATCAAAGCCTGATCATGGCTTGACCACCAATATAACGTGGGTTTGCTTTCTCAATTACCACAGGATCAAAGCCTGATCATGGCTTGACCAGCAATATAACGTGGGTTTGCTTTCTCAATTACCACTGGATCACAGTCTGTTCATGACTTGGCCATCTGTATAACAGATGTTTGCTCTCTCAATTACCATGGGATCGCATCCTGATCACGGATTAGCCTTAACCGGGTTTCCTATCTCAATTACCATAGAATAACGGTCTGATCATAACCGGTCATCTGTATAATGCGGGTTTGCTTTCGCAATTACCACGGGAACATAGCTTGATCGTGGCTTGGCCATCTATGTAACGTGGGTTTACTTTATCAATTACCACAGGATCAAAGCCTGATCATGGCTTGACCACCAATATAACGTGGGTTTGCTTTCTCAATTACCACAGGATCAAAGCCTGATCATGGCTTGACCAGCAATATAACGTGGGTTTGCTTTCTCAATTACCACGGGATCGCAGCCTGACCATGGCTTTGCCATCATAATAACCTGGGTTTGCTTTCTCAAGTGACCATAGCAGACCATCTATATGACGTGGGTTTGCTTATTCAATTACCACAGGACAGCGGCCTGATCGTAGCCGGCCATCTGTATAATGCGGGTTTGCTTACACAATTTCCACGGGATCATACCCTGATCATGACTTGGCCATCTGTATATTTTTTGGTAGTGTTTAACGCCCACTTTAACTACTTATGGCACCGCAGGCGGTGACACTGACGATACATGAATGATGACGGAGCACCGGTGGAATGAGATGGTGGGGAAACCGGAGTACCCGGAGAAAACCCGCCCCAGCGCCGCTTTGTCCACCACAAATCTCACATGCTGTCGCTTGGGATCGAACCCAGGCCTTCTAGGTGGGAGGTGAGTGGTCTAACCACTCGGCCACGGCGCGGCCGGCCATCTGTATAACCTGGATATTACCACGGGATCACAGCCTGATCATGGCTTGGCCATCTGTATAGCCTGGATTTGCTTTCTGAATTACCCCGGGATCACAGCCTGATCATGGCTTGGCCATCTCTATAAAGTGGGTTTGCTTTCTCAATTACGCCGGGATCATATCCTGATCATGGCTTCGCCATCGATATAACATGGGCTTATTTTCGCAATTACCACTGGTTCACAGCTTGATCATGGCTTAGCAATCTGTATAACGCAGGTTTGTTCTCTCAATTACCATAGGATCAAAGTCTGAACATGGCTTGGCCATCTGGATAGCGCAAGTGAGCTCTCTCATTTACCACAGGATCATAGCCTGATCACTGCTTGGCCATCTATATAACGCGGGTGTACTTTGGCAATTACCACTGGATCACAACCTGATCATGGCTTGGCCATCTGTATAACGCGGGTTTGCTCTCTGAATTACCATAGGATCACAGCCTGATCATGGCTTGGCCATCTGTATAGCGCGGATGAGCTTTCTCAATTACCACAGGATCATAGCCTGACCATGGCTTGATCAGTTACATAACACGGATTCGCTTTCGCAATTACCACGGGATCATTGCTTGACCATCTATATAACGCGGGTGTGCTTTCGCAATTACCACGTGATTACAGCATGGTCATAACTTGGTCATTTATATAACGCGGGTGTGTTTTTTCAAATATCAATCAATCACAGGCAGATCATGGCTTAATCAACTATATAACGCGGGTGTGTTTTTTCAAATATCAATCAATCACAGGCAGATCATGGCTTAATCAACTATATAACGCGGGTGTGTTTTTTCAAATATCAATCAATCACAGGCAGATCATGGCTTAATCAACTATATAATGCGGGTGTGTTTTTTCAAATATCAATCAATCACAGGCAGATCATGGCTTAATCAACTATATAACGCGGGTGTGTTTTTTCAAATATCAATCAATCACAGGCAGATCATGGCTTAATCAACTATATAACGCGGGTGTGTTTTTTCAAATATCAATCAATCACAGGCAGATCATGGCTTAATCATCTATATAACGCGGGTGTGTTTTTTCAAATATCAATCAATCACAGGCAGATCATGGCTTAATCATCTATATAACGCGGGTGTGTTTTTTCAAATATCAATCAATCACAGGCAGATCATGGCTTAATCACCTATATAACGCGGGTGTGTTTTTTCAAATATCAATCAATCACAGGCAGATCATGGCTTAATCACCTATATAACGCGGGTGTGTTTTTTCAAATATTAATCAATCACAGGCAGATCATGGCTTAATCAACTATATAACGCGGGTGTGTTTTTTCAAATATCAATCAATCACAGGCAGATCATGGCTTAATCATCTATATAACGCGGGTGTGCTTTTTCAAGTATCACGCGATATCAGCTTGATCATGGCTTGGCCTTGTATATAGCGCAGTTGTGCTTTTTTAAATGTCAAGCAATCAAACATGATCAAGTCCTGACCATCCGTATATCGCGGGTTTACTTTCTCAAACATACCACGATCAAAGCCTCATCAATGCCCTGATCATTTGCATAACACGGGTTGTGTTCTTAAACATTCTGCTAAGAGAGCCTCAACTACCTTTTCTTATATGCGATAAAGGTGTTCATATGTGGTGGGGAAGGAGGCATGCCCACAATGCCATTTGTGCTGTTTTCTCCGCTTTATCGCATGTAACTGAAGCTAATATTGAGATGATTATATTTGAATATATTTATAAAACTTATGCTTATATGTTTTCAATGAAAAAGTTTAAATATTTCTAATAGGGGACAATAAATTTCTAGATATTCACGGAAATGCAGGTTAATTATTAGAAGATATGTGTACTTACTTCCACAACCACGCCTCACAGCGTTTCAGACAAAATTGTCACAGCTTGTTGTCATTTAGTAGTGAAATATGATTATCCAAATCATCAACAAATATTTAAATAAGTACAGTACATACACCGCTAACTGTAGTGTTTTATTAGTATCTTGATTATCTGCATAGACAGATAAGTGTAATATTTCTGTTCAGTGTGTATTCATCTGATATTGCAATTATATAATAGTTATGTAATTCTTTTGTTTAGGTTGCATCATATAACTCAACAGAGATCGAAACCCTCTTAGTGAACTTAGCCAATAAAGTGTACGACATTCTAGAGTATTTGAAAAATCAAATATTCGGCAAAGCAGTTCGCATGGGTCTATCTATTCCATTTTTCGTAGGCAGCGCAGTCGCAGAAGTAGTATATCTTATAGTAAGGCAAATACTACCAAAGAAATAAAAACAAAATAAAATAATTATGTGTTCTTGTTGTTTTTTTCCGTTGTACAATCCTAATTTTCATCACGACAATTACTGACAGATCTGTAACGTAAACCACCTACCAAAAGTATAATTTTCACAGGTAAATATGTGTCTACCTGAGCCTGGTCCAATCGCAAACCCCTCCATGATAGCTACTGACAGCAAATCAACGTAAGACACTTCACATCACATTCGTCTGCCCAATCCGGAACCACATATATAGAAAGAGATTAGATTGGAAATGCCGTATCCTTGCATTGTGGTTGGTTAAGCTGTATATTCGCGCAGGCGCCATAGTCAGCCACTACATTTTTTAGATGTGCGCGTCTTGTTAGGGATAAATGTGCATACAGAAATAACGTTTTATGGTGTTAAATGTTCAATTAAGCAGTAAATTTAAACCAGTATAATGGTTAATACGTGTGGTGTTTGGTTGTAGTTTCTCGAATAGGAGAAGTAAAAACCAAGGAAAGGGACATGTGTTTCAATACACAAGCTGTGTACTTATTTAAGTGAGTTTTAGGTGGTACACTGAGTGAGATATTTAAAAAAAACAGGGTAGTGTACCCATTTAAGCGATTTTTGATACTATACTTAGTAAAATGTGTTATACATTATTAATAGAACGATTCTGTATTGTTTGTTAGATTTTAGATTTCCAATTTGGAAGGACCGTTGAGAGGCTTGCGTAAAGACAATTCATACACAAACTTGGCAACCTACTCCGGATTATAAGAAACCTCTTGCTAGTTTGCCCATTTGACAGCGATAGCGAGAAATAATGAATATAAATTGTGAGCTTAGGGTACAACTGTGAGAATAGGAGCCGTGTTCCTCGGACTTGGAATGCAATGATAATTATCACAATCTTCATCGACCGAAATTCTTAATTAATATCACGCATTCTACTAAAGCTTTAAAATATGCTGTAATATATAGTACACCATTTGTAACATTAACAGTAGTATTAGAGCAAGAAATTAGAACGAAATTAAGTTATGACCGTACTGCAATATTACCAGTTTGTCAGTAATCATTTCTGACATGCACAGAAATATGATTATATTAAATATACGTTCAATTAAAGATCTGTTCATTTTGAGAGGTGATCAGACACTATCACATGTGTACGGCAAGTTGCGGCGCTTAGCACAGCAGCAGGGGTTGCATTTAGCAGTATAACGTGCTTGCGTGAAACTAAAGTGCTACTTCACTATGAGCTGTGTGGCCAGCATGTTTATATATCTGTATAACACCAGACAAACATGAAGCCACAAGGCCCATTGCTAACTTATAAAATATTATAATTATTTATATTGTGATAAAATGCACTCTCAACCATTTTGCTGTTTTAAAATACCCTACAAGTCATTTTGTTATACATATAAGATTTCTGTGAAGCTGTATTCCTGATCATTGCATGTTTCAAATGAAGCTTTCCTTATAGTATTGGACTTTTATGGTGTAGATGATTGGCATATTCCTTGATTGTGTAGTGATATAAATGGTGATAGGTAAAAGAAGTATACCTTCTGATCATTTTAAGTGATCCTATGCTTTACTTTACTTTAAAATCAGCGCATTACTAAACGTATTATAATATCGTGGTGGATAACGCTTCCAGTAATGTCCGCACACGAGATAATGGCCGAAAATGTATTAATTTATCTCCACGATATTAGGCCTTTGATCAACAAAAACTAGTTCAACGCTACAACATTAAGTTTAATGCATTTAAATATGATCAGAGGAAAATCCATTACAGGTCCAAAAACGTAAGTTAAGAAAGTCTGCTTCAGAGATTATCCCAAATGTATGCAAACGAGAGGTTAGTTCGCTCAGAGCTCTATTTCTTTTTGCTAAGTCTATGAGTAGTAAAATAAATACATAACATTGCTCATTTCATTTATAGGACAAAACATAAAATTAGTGTTTAGTTTCTCCTAACTCAGCTTTTGTAAATCACCATGATATAGTGCAGCACAATGATCATTAGGATATGATTACCACTATAATCTCAAATAACTATGAACACTTAATAAAATATCCCCTACACAATATAAGTACAATTATATCCCTAACAAATTTATTTCTGTAAAAGTAATAGAGAATTAATCTTGACTTTTGGAAATAACATTCTCGCAAAGCAATACATCAACATACAGAACAAACTCCTTAGCAACCAGTTATTTAGAAAACCCTAGCACCGGCTGACGTCATCACTTAAGGATACCATTAAAAAAGGGGAGGTTTTGAAAAAGAGACCAATATCGATGTGCTATTAAAAATCAAATGCAGCCAGCTAGTTCCAACTCGAGAGTGGAAACACAAGTGTGTAATAACGTGGAGTTTAATAAAGTGGCGAACAGTATGAAAAATAGTGCAGTATGTGGTTTATTAGAGTCAGGTGTTTCCTATATTACAAAAAATATTAATGGTGCAGAAACAATTAATGGCGTGATTTTCTTCCCCGGTACGCATATTTTCGTAATTTAACCAAGTGCCGTAGCACGGCGGTGTGGTTTGTTGATTCAGCGGTTTACCAAAAGGTCTCGTAGAAGAAAAACTCCCATGTAAGTTAATTTAAGACCTTAATTTCGTTTTTGTTCTGTTTATTTTACGTCGTTTTAAACACTTGGATCTGTTAACTGGGATATTCGTTGATTAATATGCGGTGTGCGCTAACCTCTTTTCTCCCCGGACTTCTCCTGATGCCATACCACTTTTGTTTTCACGTGAAGCTGATGGCACTATCTAGTCTTCCGTTTTCACCATGTGAAACGAACCCATCTGTACTCAGACGGAGTGCAGGTAGCTTCGAGGTATCATTTCCTTATTCCATACCACATTGTTTAGCGACAAGTAGATAGTGCTAGGTCTAGTTGCTTTCATTGCCTGTCTACAAATTGCAACGTCATACCAATTATCATCTAGATTAAGGTTTAGAATTGTGTCAGACTTAAGGTTCTCCAGACGTATGCACATATAATGCACATAGTAGTCGGAGAAAATATTGTATTCCACCCAAAATTTGATGATATAATTTCATCGGAAATATATGTTTTGAGGTCCTCTGAGTCCGAAAAACGCATTTTTAGACAAAGGTCTACGTGTATGTCTGCAGACAGCATAGTTCAAAAACGAAAAATAGTTAAATACTTAGATTTTATATTTAGGATCTTCGAGGGATATGACAGGAAGATTTACAAGAAAATCCCATTACCACAAACTACATTTTACATGGAAGCATTCTTGAATATTTTGTTTTTCTCAAAGATAGCTCTAACGATTTTAATTAAAATAACGTATACTATATTTAAATCACAAATAAAATGTATATTTTATGTTTTCTGAGAATAACCTCTGAAGATCTTTTTATTCTGGGTGAGTTTTGAAGAATTTTGCAAAAAGGCTAAACCGTCATAGGTACACAAAAACTCACAATACAATAAGAATGTAGATCTTGATAAAACATATAGGTTATGTCAAATATGCTTTTCTTGTTCAGTTGACCGTTATCGATATATTCCTTGTTAATGGTTTCACTTCACCTAGGTTTTCTCAAAGGGGAGCATGCAAAGCGAACCGAACCTTAAACGTGCCCCGCACCGACCAGCTTTTAAATGATTTATCTATCACTTGAGCCTAGTGTATTCCCGTATATCCTTTCTACTTACAAGGAAGCAAATAATGAGACCAATTCTGCAAATGTTAGTTTCGATCAACATGATGTAGATAAAAGAATAACCGTTTGTAAGAATTTGTTGTTTATAGAACAGCTAGAGAAAGTTATGTGGGTGGAAACAATATTTTTAATATTATATGATTATACTATTGAATTGGGCGTCTGAAAAAAAAAAAAAAAAAAAGCAGGAAAAATAACACCCAGACGCCCAGAATTTCAGCAAACGACCTCCTAAATGCAGACCACAAACGTAACAGCCTGAGTCATCCTGGTTGCTAACTTTAGCTTCTTATTTAAATATTCATTATTTGCATACTGTAAGTGCCAAAATTAATATGTATTCTTATGATATTGCTGTTATTATAATGGTAATCTGATTCTTTTGTTTAGGTTACTACGTCTAAGTCACCCTATATGTATATCGCGTTAGATGTCTTAAAAGATGTACGCATTGCCCTCAAGGAAGCGATAAATATGATCGAAAATTTGAAGAGTGAATTGCTCAACAAACCAGCTGGACATCAAACACGTTCCCTTATTTCAGTTGTAAAAAGTCTTCTTAAAAAAATATTCGGCACACTCATAGAAAAAGTTACAGAAACAGCAGTAAATCATGCATTGGAAAACAAAAAACAAAAAAAAAAAGCACTGAAACACTGAGTTAGAGCAGTTTTGAACAGCAGCTTTAAACCACCTATGTAATGGAAAACAAATAAAACCGAAATCACAAAACGATGTGTTGTTTCAATCTGAACAATTCTAAACTGTCTCATGATTTCTGGCTGACCTCCAACCTAAACTTACCAGAAAATGTGTTCTCACAAGTAAGTATGTGTTCACTTCCACCTGTCCATTCCTAAACATCCTTATATAATTACAGAGCAGAAAACAGCATAAGCCAGGCAACTTTTGGGTAATAACTGCTTAGCTATTCGATTCATTTTCACCCAGACCCAAATTCCATTCTGATAATTACAGGCAGAAATCCAATATAAGGCACCTAACGTTTGGATAATCACTGCTAAGCTGCTTCAACACTTTCGCCTACCCAATTCCAAATACCTTGATTGTAATTTCGTAAACCTCCCAGAAATTAAATGTTCAGAGATGAGTATGAGTTCACCTCCTCGTGTCTAATCCTAAACACCCTTAATAACTACTGGGCAGATACCAGCATCAGCTAGATTACGTTTGGATAATAACTACTAAGCTGGATAGGTAGATTCAGACTAAAAAATTCAATGTCACAGCCAGGATTTGAACTACGGATCTCCCGAGCTCAAGCCGGTTGCTCTGCCACTCAGCTACCATGACAACATGCCGGCATAGCATTGAATTTCTCAACTGACTCGCATGTTTCCCGGTAAACCACAAGGTGTTCTCAAACTCAATGGCGACTTACAATGCTGTTAAGTACTTAAGTACTAGGACTCATAATATAGCCAACTATTATGGTTAATTGGTATTAGATCAAGAGCAACCGGCTAGAGATCGGGAGATCGCCTGGTCAAATCTTATGCTCCTTCATGACTGTAATTTTCAAGAAAATAACATAAGTCAGCTAAAGTTGGATAGTCGTTGCTAAGCTATTTTATCACTTTCGTCTGAGAGAGTCCAAACATAGTTGAATTAAAAGAGCTTTGGACTGTGGATTTTACTTCCGCCTATTGAATCCTTAAATCCTTCAGGATAATTATTAACAGGATTTCAAAATTCAGTGCTAACAGTTATACTAACCTTGTCATTCGGTTTCATCAATTTCCTATATTCCTCCATGATAATTACTAACAAGGACCAACTTAAAGCTAGCGGAAGTTACATGATCACACCTATCATTACCTTCGATTGTCCAATGTTGCATTTGTTCGGTAATTACTAGACAGCGGATATAAACTGGGCTTGAAATTTGTAAATAATCGGAGAGTTGCGCTGTAGAGTCACGAAACCGCAAGAAGTACTCGTATATACTTCAATAATCATAATGGGGAGGTTACTGCTAGAATGTTAATGTATCTATAATGTGTTAGCCCTCATTTATTGTAAAACAGGAACCAGTGGCGGCTGCAGTGAAAGAGCACGTGAACATCCTAACTTTTGACACCTTGTGGAATAATTGTTTGTTCTTTTCTTTCAATGCAGTTAAACATATGTGCGGTAAATTGAAATCCAAGACTTTGAATCTACCATGCTACTCCCCTGCGCTCGATGAGACCTAGCATCATCATTCTTAGCACATCTTGGATTAAGCAAGTTTTTAGGAGCTTTTGTGCATGCACAACTGGTATAACATGATTGCCTTATGGGTGAAGAACATACCACTTGTGCACAGCTGATGACGTGCACATGTTTACCATACAACTCTCAACTACAAGTTCACATCAATGCCACAAGATGGAAGCACACTGCAGCAGAACAGCTTCAAGAGTGCAGAAAGCTGGAAACGCCATTCGGTTTTCACCTTGTCATATATCGCGCCAGATGGTAACATACTGAACAGTTATGATAATTCGCCTACTATACGTACAATGGCATTTAGATCTGGGGTTAGTATATGTTAGATACATATAGAAGAACTATTTTATATAATTATATTCCGCGTTTCTAGATGTATGTAGTGCTATGCGTGTTATCATGGAGTGTCGGGTTCCTATTTTTACAAGTGCACCTGTTTAGTAGAATCTCCTTTACCTATAGTCAAACGGCAGTGTTGGTAAGCATTGTTCTGATACTATTTGACATCAATCATTTCCATAAGTGGCAATTTGATGGTAATTGTTTACTGTGCGGATGACGCTCGCAGTACGAGACAGTGACCCGTTTATTCGGCTGCGATGTCAACAAGAATTCCCTTGTAATTATTTTAAGATTAACAGAAGAGTAAATTATCGGGATAAGTTAGCCGCAAAGGAACTAGAGCCTTCCAGAACGGTTCTTTGGAATTGAAAGAGTGGCAAAATTTAATAAGCGTGACCACAAGCGAACTTTCTACAAAGAAAGTATAATAAGCGTACCTGGTTGAGTGGGTGCAAGGTAAGAAATGCACTGTTTTTTTTGTTTTTTTTTTCATTTTAAATTTTTAGCCCGGGAGTTAATTCGTGGACTAATTTGGGTGTAACAGATTTCGCACATTTTCCGACTAAGTAAAGAAACTTCGCGTGAAAATGCAGAGTCTATGAGGAAACACAAGTGGATAGAAAAAGGCATTCTCATCAAGCTAATACACTGCATACATTTTTATTTTTATTAATTTTTAATTGGAGTATATGAAGGAACAGGATACTTCACAAGAAGAAATGAATAATGTTGTGTTCCTGATTCAGAAAAACAGGCCAGCTGACTGCTAATAAATTAGTCATAATAATATTTGACTGACAAAAGAATGCGAACGGAGATAACGTAAGCTCACACATTACTCCGTTGTTGTTTAAAATGTACTTATTTATGTAAAAACAATAACAATTTACCGAAACAACTTTTCTTTCGTCACACAACTTGCATGCTAATATAGCTATACAATAATACGAGAGTTGGGGCAAAAGTCGTGGCAACTAGTTGTTTTCTTCTAGATATGTGAACGGATCACTTACGTATATGTGTCGTGTGGAAGTTCTACACGCATCCTTCGTGGTGTAATGGTTACCATGCTAATTTCATATAACCAAGGTCGCGGGTTCAAACCTGGCGGAGCACGGTGGATTTTTTCGGGTGTAAAAATCCTTAGCATGGCTTACTTCGGAAAGGAAGTAAAGGCGTTGGTCCCGAGTCGTAGATATACGGCACGTAAAAGAACCTCAAGCCTGATTAGGAGGCCTCTGAGCAAAATTAAGCAAAATTAAATTAAAATGGGACGCTGAGAACCACAGTAGTTAAAGAGCGTCCATAAATAACACGTAATTTACATTTGCAGGCATAGTGTCTATGCAGAACAACAGATGGTTCTGTGATAGCTGATAGTTACGGGGCGAGAGCTGTGAAATCAGTCAGTTGGTGAGTGTCGTGGAGGTAGAAGTAACCCATGTTGAGCAGCGCGCTTACATTAAAATACCCGCTC
Source organism: Hymenopus coronatus (assembly GCA_030762935.1). NCBI lineage: Eukaryota > Metazoa > Arthropoda > Insecta > Mantodea > Hymenopodidae > Hymenopus > Hymenopus coronatus. The sequence goes on along the minus strand of CM060882.1, from coordinate 15,755,537 downwards.
TCCGAGGGAGAAATGCGATGGAATGTCACAGTGAATTGGGAATAATGCCCTACCATACCGTACAGTAGCACGGTGGGTAGAAAAGTTTCAGCAAGGACGTGTGTCAACCAGTGATGAGTAATGTTCGGGACCGACGTGGCAGTGCCGTCATCGAGCAACTCCTGGATGAAGACAGATGTTGGACGCTACTGGAGTTAGAGAGGGCAGGTGGCATCGAGAAACGCACCGTCCGTAGGATATTCTGTAATGAGCTGTAACTACGCAAAATCGCATCGCGGTGGGTGACAGAAGTTCAAATGTGGGTGCGCTATACAACATGTTCCGACCACCATGCACGCTGGTAACAGGACGGCGATCATATTTGTCACGAATAATCGCCATAGATGAATTTTGGGCAGGGCATACGAACCAGAGCTGAAACGTCAGTGGTGACATGCTGGATCGCCAAGGAGGCAGAAGTTCCGTCAGAATCCATCTCCAGTCAAATTGATGATGATCGTCGCGTACGTCATCAGGGGTGTTATTGTTTGCCACTTTGTTCCACATGGCAGAGCAGTGACCGCATAGTACTACAGGGACTTCCTGGTGAGACAGGTACGACGTGGCGTTCGGGAGAAACGTCCGGATCTTATGGACAGTGCAATAATCCTGCACTACAATACAAAACCGCATAAAGCAGAGTGTGTAGGGCAGCTACTGCGATGTTGGGGATGGGAAGAATTGGAGCACCCACCATACTCTCCCGATATTTCGACTAAATATGAATTGTTTTGATCTCATTCGAAAGATTAAGTAACCACTACGTGGTAGGCGGTTTGCAACACGAGAGGACATTACTAATGGTGTGCGCGAACAGATGACCCAATTCACGCATGGTGCGGCAAATGCTGCGATACTTGGTATTCACGCCTCCCACATCGTTGGCAGCGTGTGGTGACGTAGCAGGGGACTACTTTGAGGGTCTTTAGGCCCAGGTTTGTCATGTCAACTGTATGTCTACTGTGTGACATTCTTTTGCGCCGTGAAGGCCATATTGCCCTATATACTACCGAAATAAATTAGTGTGTTACGACATTGTCCACATATTTAGTTAACACCTTGTCCTTTCATCCTTGTTGTTTTTTTTTCCATAGTATATAAACATATGTATACATGTATATGTCTTGACAAGTTCTATGATCAGTGGCTTCCTGGACTAAACGAACCTACAGAATGCTTTCTAATCTAATCTATATTTCAAAGATATCAAAGTGAGTTTGCAGATTCTAGTTCAGTTTTAGATTAAGACTCTTTCCTGAGCCTTTCCTATTGTTTACGGAGACAATATGGCTACGTGTCAGGTAAACGACAGGTTTTGAGATTTCATCGAGGTTAGCTGCGTTACCTTTGGTTAGGTGTATGTAAATTAACTGGGTCGAAATAAGGGGTAAAAATGGATAGTCTGAAAATCGGTTCTGCTTTCCAATGCGAAATACACAGTCTTCCGTTCGTTTAGTCTGCTTGTGCTTGGGCAGCCTTATTGGTCAATCGACCAATCGCAGAGTCAAATCTAAAACAGATCTAGAATCTGCAATGTCTCTGCCGAAAGCTCGCCTTCAGGGTTGCCAAAATTTTCTGTCAAAATTGATAGATTTTCAAGTTGTATGATGGCAAAATCTAATTTTGACGGATGACGGATGTTTTGAATGGATATTATTAGAAATTATTAATTAATATTATATTGCTCTGGCAAATAAATGTTACACTGCATACGAGTATGTCATGCAATGAACGTGGCGAAGCAGTTTGCTTTACTTTATGAATCAATGTAAATTCCGAATGCAGCATAATAAACGCAATGCTAATTCGGTGATACGTTGTCGTGCCTCATTGTATGTTTTACAGTTATTTTATGGTGCTGTTTCTTCATTTTCAATTGCTTACTAAACAGAAGACTAAGCGGTATGCACGGCATTTTAACAAAGCTTTCTATGAACAATAAAAAGGAATGATGTAGAACTGCCCGGGGAACCAGGTAGTGCGCGGTGCAAATACTGACAATGCAACGTGAATGTGCCCCTGTCAGATTTACTTCATGAAAAAATCACCACCACCACTATTATTATTTATTATTATTATTATTATTATTATTGTTATTATTCACAACTCCTTACACAATACATACATAATAGCTACTATCAACAGGAAGCATAATTTAACACGATACTCACTGTTATTACTGCGAATCCAGCCATTTCTGCGAGGCTCTAGTTTTTTGCTATTTATACTTCTTTTCTGACTTCACTATGTTATCAAGTTCTTTCCCACTGTCGGATTTGACAAATTTAGTAGTTTCAGCACATTACATATGTGGGTTAAACTTCACGAATAGTTAACTTTCATCATTTCCACTTTCAATCTGTTTCTTTCATTGCTCCAGATATCACACTGAAAATCCCGCACAAGCGCATTGGACGGCGGCACTGCTAGCATATGCTGAACAACTTTCTGCAAAATATGTGCTTTGTACCTCTTAAAAAATTTCACCCAGTGACGGCCGGCCTTTAGGGGCACAGGGGAACGTGCCCTCCCTACAACAACTTTAGACAATAATTTCTGTATTATATTATTAGGTAAAATGCTATAATCTATAACTCATTTTGTATAAACTTAAACCTACTATGCACACTGGACAGTTGTAGTGAAAATGGCTTTCGGAAATAGTAACCGGCCGCGTTTTACGGACACAAGGGATTTTGTGGTCATCCTATGTGCACGCGCAGAAGAATTCAATGCTTTCAGATGTAGTTAATTTGTTGGTGCGGGTTTCAAGGGGCGGAACGGGGAAGGTTCTCTTAGGATACGAAGGCCTCTGTGATCATTTGCTGCGCATGTACAAAGAGAAAATAAGAGCCGACAATAAGCAAAAGTTAAAGTTTTAGTTAAATCCCTGACAAAAATATTTAGCCAAAGATATTTTCAGTGTAGGAGTAAATAATAAGAAACATCTCTTAAGTTTGTATGTCTTCTTATTTGAAAACAAAGTTGATCTATAACCCTCCCGAACGAAACATACAAAAAGAAGCTTATGTGGTAAAAGAGTACAATGTTGGTATTCTCTCCTCCCTGCCAAGCAGACGACAAGGAACGCTTGCGCGCCAACGCTCAATGCGTGCAAGCAGTGTGTTGTGTAATTAACCTAAGTTTACTAGGAAATAGATTCGCGATACATTTGAAACTTCATTTGACAACAGGAAAAGGCAAAATAACCAATAGTTATTGAAAAAATGGACTGAAGGAGTAAAATGGACCTTACTTGCGAGAGGTGGTTAGTGGTTTTGAGAATGAGTGCTGACAAAGAGTAAACTGATAAGTGTGAAGCAGTGCCTTGAATGTATTTCACGTGTTATGAAACATAATCCGAATGCGGTGGAGGATAATTTGGTGAAATTAACTGCAGAATGATATGCCAATTTATCAGTGTCAAAGAAACCGCAGTGTTAAAACTCGCCTTAAGAGGGACAATCCTAAACATTGTTAGGCGATGTTTTGTAAGGTTTACAATTGCTTATAGAGAAAATGCTTAAGACATTAATATCACGATCGCGATCTACATTACTTTAAGGGTAGTTTCCATAATTTTCTGAGAGAAAAGCGAGCTTCGTTGGTGAAAAGAAATATCGTGAAAGTTGTAATTGGCATACATAAGCTATTAAAGTTGAGTAAGGTAGTATTGAAGACTGGAATCTTTAACTCAAGTGCATCAGCTGTTAATACGAGCTGTGCATCAATTTACAGCAGGATCACCTCTCTGATAATGTTGTTGACATTTGGTAAACAGGTGACAGTTTGTGTTCAAATTTCTCGGAACATGTCGCGTTCAGTTTCTGGTTTAAATCAAAGAGTTATGGAAGTATTTTTTCAAGCAAAGGATCGAAGGATGGACTTCATCTACAAACAGAAAGGTTAGTGCTAATACACAAATTAGCATTTCATTTCTACTCATATCTTTTAGTATCCACTAATTTTAGCCTGTCGTCATCCGTGATCTAGCGCTAACATGCTATCCTCTGGTTCTCAAGGTCGCGGGTTCAAACCCGGCTGATTTTTTTTTTCAGACATAGAAATCCCTTCCTTCATAAGGGAAGCAAAGTCATTGATATTGTGTCGTAGATTTACGGCAAGTAAAACAAACCCTTAAACCTGATAAAGAGGCCTCTGAGCATTATTAAGCGGTGTTTCGCGCCCAAAATAGAATGGGACGCTTAGAACCGTAGCAGTTAAAGAGCGTCCATAAATAACATTCAATTTAGTTTTAATTTTAGTTAGGTAATCTTAAAATTGTGCCATACCAGATAATTTGGCTAGGAGCCGCCACTGATGTAACCCATTTGTTTGAAATATTTAAGTCATAGAATATCAGTTAAGTCTAATTGTTCCTCTGCATAGTTATATTATGTAGCGGCAAAAAACTACAAAGAAATCGTGACAATGATGCGTTTTCATTTTATTATGGTGCTTGCATTAAAAACCCACTAATTTAAAAGTAATACCAATGTAAAACAAATGAATGCGCTAACTTATATTAGAATCTATGATTTGAACACATTAGAATCGTTACAACAAATCCACAATGCTCCCAACTTGTGACACAATCTGATATAAAATATTGAAATCAAAGAATAATCAAATTGAAAAGATTAACTGGCTCGATTTTCTTTGTTTAGTTTCTGTTATTTTTTTTAAAACATGAAATTACTAAATATGAATTTAGCTTAATTTAAGCGAGCCCGTTAACCGGACTTTTGGCAACCCTAAGTTGCAGAAGCTGCTCTTTCAAGTTTCAATGTTCGTACTTGTTGTTCATCACTGTGCAATTAGTTATTAGATCCTTTGATCATCTTTCAGATCTAATCAAGATTTGTTTATAAATTGCTGGCCTTGGATTTTAATTTCACTACTATTTTTGATAAAAACAATACAGATAATTCGAATTGGGTAGTGACTACCCGAAAAAATAATCATGTGTTGGCAACTCTGCTCGCCATTATTCGTGTTGTTTTGATTGATTGCTGCAGAATGGCCAATGACAGAATTCATGTGCGGTGTGTCTAGCCATAGCCCTGAGGCTGTATGCAGTTAGAAAATTGTAATAGTCTGCAAAATGTGTGTTATGTATTAGTAAACTAATAATAAGAAAAAAAGATAATCCTGGAACCACGTGTGTGACAAATATTTAGCAAAAATAGATTTCACTTTTACCCGCCACTCATGGACCTGTCGGCCCGGATTATTGTGAATTGCTTGTCTACTGCAAATGCAATGCTGTTTAATGTTTAACGATCGATGTGTGGAATGTACATCAAGAAGACCATGGTTGGACTTTTTGTTGCTCCATTTCCACGTAGTGTATATGCATCGAGAGAATGCTGCCTCCCTGCTAAGGTTTAATTGCTGCCACAGGTAACTGTTTATTTTGCCAGGTACTTCCTTTCCGTTTATCCTTTCCTTCATTGTTTTCCACAATGGCTGGTCCTTTTGATGAAACTGTAAGGATG